>OZ018331.1:8155848-8375848 GCA_963969495.1 Ceratothoa steindachneri | reverse complement strand
TAACAATGACAATGAAATGTATGAGGATGATTCTAAGGAAAGGAAGATCCAGTTTAAAGATTGAATGGTTTGGTGAGGGATTTGTCATTGTCAAAGGAGAATGCAGAACTCTTGGGCTCCAGACTACAGCAATGGAATCTTCTAGAGGACAGTGCAAAAATATCTACTTTCCGTAAATGCCATGAGGCCTTAGCTTCCTTCTACAAAGAAGAAGATGGTGCTTGTTTCTATACTGATGTTAATGGCCTCATGAATCAGCTAGGAAACGAGCATTTACCTGATGAATGAAGACAATTCATCGATGCAAGCACTGCTAGCCTCAAAGCTGTGTTGCTACACAATGGTAACAAAAAAAAATTCAATTCCTGTCACACTTATTGTTGGGATGATAGAGACATATGACTCAGTGGAATATCTGTGGTGATTTAAAGGTAATTTCTTTACTTCTTGGACTGCAACTAGGATATACAAGGAATGTGTGCTTCTTATGCCTATGGAACAGCCGTGACAACAGGAATCATTATATTGTCAAAAAGTGGTGTGAAAGAGAAGAACACATAGTTGGGTGATACAATGTGAAGCACATGCCTTTGGTACATCCAAAGAACATTTACCTTCCACCACTTCATATCAAACTTGGCCTTGTGACGAATTTTTTTAAAGCAATGGCC
Source organism: Ceratothoa steindachneri (assembly GCA_963969495.1). Classification (NCBI taxonomy): domain Eukaryota; kingdom Metazoa; phylum Arthropoda; class Malacostraca; order Isopoda; family Cymothoidae; genus Ceratothoa; species Ceratothoa steindachneri. The sequence goes on along the minus strand of OZ018331.1, from coordinate 8,375,177 downwards.
CATGATTCTGATGGATTCCAGTATCTCAAAGAGAAATTTGGAATTAGCGCACTAAAATTAGTTAGCTACAACACATTTACTCAAGTAGCAAAGATAAAGTTAAAATTTGTTGGCTAGTGTAATTTTAGTGTCAGAAAAATACACGCGTTTATCCTTTACAAAGTATCGACCTATTTCCACCAGATATACAGTTCATGCCCCAAACACAACCTTCATCCTGACTCCATTCATTATCTTGTCTTATTGGAATTCAAAATTCATAAACTAGTGGAGTCGTCAGGTCGATACTTCGGAATAATTTATAAAGTGGTTATATTTATTATTGTTATTAGTATTAGTTGTCCGTGGATTTCGGGGATGACGTCACTTCATGCCATTAAAAAGAATAAGTTGAGCATTGATAGAAACTTGTTATTAAAGTGTTGTTCCAAAGATTTAATTTCTCTCGACTTGTGTGGAAAAGGTGTAAGTTTAATTTTATAGCATATAACTTGTAAACCACTTTGGTCACTAGAAGAGAGAAAGTGAAAAGGGAGTTACTATCACAAAAACTGTAAAATAGAACTCGCTCCTTAAAAGTAGTAACCACTTTCAACTGCAAAGTGATGACCCCGGACTAACCATCGACTTCCTTCACGCATGAAAATCTTTTGCAAAAGCAACTCTACAGAACTACATCACAACAACTATTGACTGTCACAACATGTCAATTGCGGTAAGGGCAACCTGTACTATTTCCTTTCCGCAGTTGTAGGCTGGTTCGCTTAGCTCGTGGTTCATCCAAATCGATCTATTTGTTACTCTCCTTGGCGAGAGTAACAAGTGACACACAAAATATTAAAGCACTGCCACCACGCAGCAATTAAAGGAAATTTCGTGCCTTCTAAGACAAACACAAACTTGAGCTATCAAACCCCCCGAGCCGCCAATTTGGAAAAGTTCATCTCATCCAGGGTTCAAAAACTGGAACTTTTGTCCAGTTCAACTCAGCTATTCCATATTACCTTGAGGATATTCTAAGGAAATTGAAAGATACACTAGGGCATAGTGTGAGTTTGGATTTTCTTCGAGAATCCTTCCTTCAGCGACTTCCCTCTCACATTCCAGAAGCACTTGAAGTTTTAGCCTCAGAGTAACTCGCTACGGCTCTTCCACGAGTTCGCAATAGCAGTTATCAGATAAGAGTGACTTGCCTTGCCAAGGATCTCTCACAACAGTTCTACCAGCAAATGGAAGCAGCATTGATCCCAATCAAGAAAGAGCTTCCAACTCTCACGAACGTTAGCTATTCTCTATAAGTTGAGAGATTACTTCAGGGGATGCTCAGCATCCCGTGCGCACAACTCTCTCGATGAATCGCGCAACTCTTCCCCTGAGTTGCCAAGCTTTACTGCTAGATCGCGTAACTCTCCTATATTTCACGCAACTCTCTCACTCTTCAAGACGGCATCTGATGCTATCGCCGGCAATGCATTAGCTAGGCACACCGCTAGGCACCTGTTTGTAACTAGAATGGTACCTCGATGAAACTTCTGAAAGAAACAGAAATAGATGACATCGTGTCTCTGTTTCTCCAGTTTCCGTGTTTGCCCGTTATCGACCTCACCACCGGATGAAGATTCCTGGTCGACACCGGATCAGTGATCTTAGTTCTCTCTGCTGCATACGACGATCTGCAACAAAAGGTGAGAAACATTTTTCCCTTCAGACCGCAAAAGGATCAGTAATTCGTATACTTGATCTACCCCTGAGTCTAAGACGTAATCCGACGGGAAACCTTTCAACGTGTAATGTGTAATCATAAATGCCGATTTTTTAACAAACTATAATCTTTTAGTTGACATTTAATATTCACACTTTGTGAACGGCCCCGCCAATCTATCAGTAACCGCTATAAGTGAACGTGTCATTCCCCAATCGCTCTCTTTTTTATTTTTAACAAGCTCTGCAGTAGACCAACTCCTTCATAAATACAGTGAGCTTTGTAACCTTACAACGAGCATTGAAGTATTTAAAAGGTGCCTATTTTCAGCATGTTGCGACGCAGGTATCGGACGTTGCCAACCGACCAAGGTGTTTAGCCGCAAAGGTGTTAGGCGTGGTAAATGAGAAGCCTTGTCAAAGCCGAAAAATAGTAGACCAATTAGATCACTCTATACCTAACCCATTCAGCTTGTAAAGAACTCTGATAACAAGTCACGTGTGACTTGTGACTATCAGCGTTTAAACTCTATGACGATTAGGAACCGCTGCATCACATCAATGATTTTATCACGACCTGACAGAATTGTTCGATGTTCTTTAAATTCTATTTATACGCCGCGTTTTTCCACATACAAATTGATCCATCACCTCAAGGTATGCTCAACTCTTCTCATATATTTCAGCGGTACATCGCTCATGTTTTGCGTGACCTAAACTTATTTTTCTCATATGCTGATGGCTTTCTCATTGCAAGCAAACCTAACGTCGCCATTTGCAACATTTGAACAACACTTTTCAATTGTATGGTTTGCAAACAATCACTGCAAAATGCTCCTTTACAATAGAGTTACTTCATTTTTATAGGATATAAAGTTAACTCTCAAGGTATATCCCCACAAGAAGATAAGATAACCGTTATCTAAGATTACCCTCAGAAAACATTGCAAGAGCTATATAGATTCCTGCTATAATCGCATAATTATATTTTAAAATTCTAAAAGACGATATAGTAAATGCCCTCCCCCCCCCACCTTCTTTTACTCAACCTAAAATGAAAACTCCACTCAGTTTAGTTACGGATCTGTTTTATGTACTTAGGGATTGAAAGCGTTTTGCAACAATTTTTGAGGGAGAATGGGAGATATTAGGATTTTTTTAGTAAAGTTTTCAAGGGTTCAGATTTAAAACAATTCAGGTTTACTAAAGAATTAGTCGTTATACCTCCTACAATAAAATACTTCAAACACTTATACCAAAATACTAAATTTTTTGTTCTCACTGATTGCAAGGTGATCATTGGCGCAGCTAAATCTCTCACAACCAGACTATTCAAACGAGGAACGCGCATCGTAATTCATTAGTCAGTACACTAATGATATTCGTCACATAACGGAATCAATAATCTTAGTGATGTTCTCGCCTGAGCACCCTCAAAAATTGGTTCGAATACCTTTTGACAATGAATTTAAGAATATAACATTAGAATCTGTGGTTGAAGCATTCTTCACCAACTACATATCGGGATTTGGTGCTCCTGTTAATTGGGGTTGCATTTTAATTCTGGCCTGTTTCAGGAGTTATTAAATCTCACTGCCACAGAGCACATTTTCACCTCTCCAGCGAAATGCCTTTCTTAAAAGATACATAAAATATACGAGTATCTATATAAGCAAAGGGACCTCTTAGATAATGATTACACAACCTCCTATCTACTCTACTTCCCATGCGAATAGCAGTAAGCCAAGAAACAGGATTTTTCCTTGCTCAGTTGATTTATGGGACTCCAACAAACATTCTAGTTAACATATTTCTCAACAGCGATAGCGACCCTTTACAACATAGGTTAATACAACGACATCAAGAAGCCATGAATTTTTTTGCTCACCTCATTTCTCGCCCTTTGACTCCATAACGAACTTCGTTCCAAAAAATCTAAAGAACTGCACACACGTTTTCGTAAGAGATGCTCAGATACGTCCTACCTTCTTCCTCCTATTTAAAGGCTCATCAAGTTCCTACAGAGGCGCAAACAGGCATTCAGCATGCAGGGAAGTGGAGGAAATATTCGTATTCGCATACGAAACATAAATCTAGCAAACATGGAAAACAACACGTAATCTAACACAAATAACACTCACATCAAATTCAACATACAAATTCCTCATACACACCCGATAAAGACAATCTGATTGAACTTAACAGCAAACATGACAAAATACATCTGAACAATCACTTTGAAATCTATAACATAATTGGTCTGACAATCCTTGTTCACGGTTTTACCTAAATTTTATATTTAAATCCCTTGCTTTGCCACACAGAAAGGATACCTAGATGTATTTAAGAGTGTCGTGGTATACGGCCGAGTACGTATGTACGTTTGCTCCGTACATGAGTAACTCCGTTCCACTTTTCTCTAAGAATGCTTTACTTAAATATGCTTTAATTCTTTAACCAGGGAAGATTCATAATATTATATATCTATTGCCATTTACAGCATTTCGAGGATCTAATTAAACAGCTCGGACAAAAATATACTTTTGATTACGTAAAAAATGAAATATTAAAACTTTAAATATACTAATGCTATAATAAGAGGATCTAATAAAAATTAATACTACCAATGAGTAATACGCGATGGTTGACGCCAAATTCACTTTCTCTCAGATGGTAACTAAAACAACATGAATAATTTTTTGATTCCTTTTACCTTGAACGAGAACCTCTTCGATGCGATGATTCGAGACGGGTTGTATGGGAACCTTCTCGCTGGCGTGAGACTGGCTCGAAAAACAACTGATCGTCTCTCTGGGTAAAGGAGACGCTTGGTGAGTCGATTCGGGAAAACCAGCTGATGCTTATTCAGAGGGAGGTGGGGAGCGCGTGGTGATGCTTCTTGACTTGAAGATATAAGTGAAGAGAGGATTGTGGATGTACGGGTTATTCCAATCCCTGTGTTACACTTGCGGGCTCCTTGATGATGAGACTTGACCAAGAGGTGAATCTTTCCTAGAATGGGAATTCACGTTGGTATTCCTCAATGGTGAGGGTTATCTCTGTTTTTATTCAGAAAAACTGAGATAAGGGATTTCTTTGGATGAAAATGGTATGACAAGTGGGTCTCGATCCTACTGGTCTACTATTCTAAGCGACCAAAAAAACGGCCTCGGGAAGGAAAATTCCGCTCGGTTCCACTGTCTTTTTGATTCCCTGCTTTACTCAGGGACTGCTCTTCTTCTCTCGATTGCTACTCCGATTCTCCTTTCATTTCTCTAGATTGAACTATATATACGTCGATTATCCCTTGGGGGAGGGGAGGGGAGACGAAAGCCCACCTTTAAGCCTCTCTCCTTGGGCATAAATTTTCAACGTTGTGAAAATTCGCCCTTATGGCTTACGTACGGAGAAAGTGAAATTTCGTCTATTTGGCGCAAATAGACATAAACGATTGGAGGGGACAGTGAGCCTGTGCCTAGATTTTTATTCTAAAGGCTAACCCACCCTCCTATGTTTATATTAACGGACTACGAAATCTGCTGATTGTAATCCTTCTTTGCGAGCGACGCTCGAGGATTTTGGGGGCAGTGGAGCAAAGGGGAGGGAGGGGGGTAAAGTATCGGCCCAAGTGGAACGTAACGGTTGACGCTGTATAAACAAACTAGCGTCTGATTGTCCTCGTGATATTTATTCTCCCACAAAGAGACTTGGCCGAATTTTGATGAATTAATGTATATATACTGCCTAAATCACCATTAGTATTACTATATTTTGTATGCCATGATTATAATTGTTCGATGCCCTGCTTTGTTATAATTTTTTTCTAGGCCACCGTATGTTATTATTTTGTCCATGCATTTTGTCTTCAATTGCAGTATATAGCTAAATTTTTAATTATTATCTTTTACTTCGTTGAATTTTGTTTTATTTTATTATCAACATACTAACTTTGATGTACATTCACGCTATATTACAACTAGGAATATAAAGGTATATTATTTACCATCATCAGTACATATTCTATTCATTTTGTTTTAATCACTATTGAGATTAATTTTTATTGTGAATTAAGTTTAAATGTAATTGATTGGGCAAATGGAAGTGATTCCTGATTTCATCCTTTACACAAATACAATACTACAATTATGAATCTTTACAGACTTTTCTTTTTCAAATGTCTTTCCTCTCATCAAAATATGTGCTGTTTGTAACATTCTAACTTTTCCTCTCGTCTTTAGGATGGCTGGCACTGCTGGCACTCAGCTTTCCGGCACTGTGGTGTTTGCTCAATCACTCCAACTTTTTTCTTGCTGAAAAACAGCTGGTACAGATCCATAATGCAAAACATGCTTAATATAGGACCTTAAACTTTTCTTTTGAGGTGCCCACAAAAGGGACAGTAACAGGAACCTATTAATCCAACTTTAGATACACACACAACGAAAACATTCGACAAGTTTTAAAAAAATCAGCCTCTCGTATCGTGATGTCACTAAGCCCGCCCATTAATTCAATGGAGTAATTCTAACTCTGCCTCCTGGTTTCGAAGTATAAAAACCGAGCCTTAGCTCTTTAGAAATACTCTTTGATAGTCAATAATTAAACCTTTTTTATCATTACAGTATCCGAATATACACGCGTGTAGTCCTTACAAAGTATCGACTGATTTCCATCAGATTTTTCCTTTCAAGCCAGAAGCACAACTTTCATCCTGGCTCCATTCATTATCGTGCTTTGTTTGAAATTCGATATCCATTAATTGGTGCAATCGTCAGGTCGATACTGTTAAATTAAATATTAAATGGTGTTAAATATTTATTAAAGTGGTCATATATATTATTGTTGCAAAGATTAAATTTATCTCGAACTGTGTGGAAAGGGGGAGGATGAATTCATTTCAGAGAAGATAAACAATAAGGAAGAAGCACATTATTAGGCATAAGGTAATTTTATATGTTAAGAAAAGTGATGATGAATAAAAGAGAGAAAGTGCTTCCACCCTTAGTTGTCAGAACCCCTGAAGGTAGGGTCGCTTCGGTAAGTAATAAGTGTAGAAAAGTACAAAACCTAGGGGTAGTGGCGATCACTAACGTTAGGTCTACAACTCCATATTCCAACTACCACCTAGTGAGCGAACGAGGCCTGCACTAGGCACTAGTATACAAGACATGAATTTGAAGCCGTATTATGACGTAAAATTATGTGGGAAAATATATTTTAGTATGTAAATACACAATGACAAACATGATTATACTGAAAAAAGCTCACAAAGTGCACGTGAGTCAAAGTTATGCAGATACACCCACAAGAAAAAGGTAAAAAATGATTCTGAGTGCTTTCTTTTTTTATTCTAAAGACCTTTTCAAGGAATGAACAGGAGGCTGGACATACATTGCCTTAAGTAGTGGAAGAGGGGATTAGACTACCCACCTCTGAACCTTAATTAGGAGGTACAAAATCCTCAAACTACTTTATTTGATATTTTATGTATGTAGTGATAATGGGGGTCTAGCATGAACAAACCTGGGCTAAGATTGAAATTTGGGAACGCATTAATGGAGATACATTCTAATATCTTTCTCGAAATATAATTACTGCATTTTATGACTGGTTTGGCACTGTTCCAGTTAATGCTATGGTTAAGATTGTACATATGTAGAAATAGCGCAGATTGTTCACTGTGATTACATACATTGGCTTGATGTTGCTTAATCCAGTTAGACATTAAACCTTATAATATATCGGCTTGAACGCCCAAAACAAAAAAAAGAGTAAGCTTAATAATTATTCAATTAATTTTAACAATTATGGCAGAGATTAGCTTGTTATCCTGCATCGCCAATAGGTTAGTAGTGTCTGACTTACGAATAGAAAGAATAAAAAGCAATGAAGAACTGATATTAAACGGATTTCCAGTTAATCTTTGATCACAAATAATCGGAATGAGAATAAAAAGGTAGAAGAAAAGAAAATGGATAAAGACATAATTTTTCATCAAACGGAGTACACGTTAATCAGCAATTCCACCAGACAGCCACCCGCCTCTCTCCCCGCTACTTGGAGTTTGTCGGGGGAGAGCAGTATTTGTGCAGACGGCCGATCATTATTTCCATCATTATATTAAAAGTATGTTATAATTACATTATTTTTTGATTGAAGATGGAAGCCAGTCACTTCCAAAATAGTATCCTGAATAAAAGTTTTGCAGGAAATGTGTCTCATTTTGGCAATATATATATATATATATATATATATATATATATATATATATATATATATATATATATATATATATATATATATATATATATATATATATATATATATATATATATATAAAGATACTGCGTTCCACAATTATATGCAAAATTATATTAGTTATATTTTAAATATATCTCTAAAACCGCCATGTCAAATCAGGTAAAATTTTGTCTTTTGGCAACACTGTTCTGCGCCTGAAATGCAATCTGCAGCTGGTGTGCGCATTAGTAAACAAACAGCAGCCATCTTTGTCCATGACCGTAGTTTCTGTCGTCCCACATTATATGCAACATGGGCCTTGGTGGAGCGTTGACTGACGTTGGTACTTCTCGAAGAAAGAAGAACCGGAGAATGCCAACATTCTCAATCGATACCATCGTGCGATCAACAAGTATGTTCAAACCCTACTGCATGCAAAGGGCAAAATAAGAAAATACACCTTTAAGCCGTCTTACTGTGAATATTATATAACGAGAACTAATAAAAAAATATTGTGCAATAACAATCAAATATTGAAAGCTGCTCATGTCGGCAATGTGCCCCAAACTACTACAATTTCCTTTCCTAGGCGCTTCAAGACCCGGTGGTCTTGAAGCGCCTAGGAAAATGTACTAACCCAGGGGTTATTCCTCCTTTGAAGATTCTTCATAAAGCCAAGCAAGTTGAATTGACAGAAGCCTATATGGAATTATATTTTCAATGTGTTGTTTTCAACTACGAATAGTAAGCAACCCTCAATGAAACCTATATTAAAGGAGGAGGGAATGGTGCAACAGAACGGCTTCACGTCCTCAACGGGTTCGGCTAAAACAAGGAGGCAGAAGTGTTATATTTTGGGGGTAAAATCGTTGTGAAGAGAGGGTAGGATGATTTGGAGTTTCTTATGGTGTAAAAATAACATCAATAGCTTATAGAGAATTCTTATAGACCCACCTAACCCCGTGGTATAAGAAGAAGAATGTGACATCACAACGAAAGTTAATTTTCATTCATGACTTCTCCATCCAATTCGGTGAAGTTGACCGGGAGTATCTGCACCAAATAGGGTTAGACTGGCAGATCTGTTTCCCCTATTTTTACCCTAACGGCAAATCTACATGAATAGATGAAATATTCGTCCAATCAAGAGTTGTGTGCTGCTATTTTGATCACTGCTGATCTTCAGTGATCAAAAACCTCACGTCATCGAAAGATCGCCGACTGATTTCGATCGTTTTCATCTATGGTGTATATATTTATTATTGCGATCATCACATGAATATTAATATCTTTCTTTCATTTATTTATATCTATGTTATTTGTTCTAATAAAAATTATTCCTCTAGTTGCCTTTTGTTCTATAAAAAATGGTTTAATATGAATATAAATTGGTACAACGAATAATAATGAATCATTTATGGTTCCCAACTGTCCCAGTAATGACAGAATTGCACTGATTTTCTCTTATTGTATTTAGTATACTATGAACTATTGCCATGGTAGTTGATAGGGACATTTTCTGAATGAGTTCTGTATATAGGCAAAAATGTGTTTTGCCTTTAATTTTGGAACCCAGTGTATAAGGTCGTCACCAACACTATTATACTTAATTTGTTTAAATATATATACATGGCACAAAACTAAAACACATCTTGAAAACATAGCACATTTAATCTCAGCACCTCATTTAATCTCAGAAGAAGCCAATTTATAAAAATTGTTGACCATTGTTATTCGTAAAGATTTATAATATGGTACACTTGGAAATGTCCGACTCATAAATGCCATTGGCAGTTGTGAGTCGGACATTGCAAAAAGGCAAGTGGAATTCTAATTTTGTCGCTCATAGCCCGTCCTCTATTGAACAGGCTATCCAGTTTTAGAATACCTAAATGTTTGAAGATGGTTAAAATTTCGAGAAATCTCGAGACAAATCGTGTGGTTAGTAGATAGCAAAAAAATGATAACCGATACTGATTCATGTCCGGGGGCCCGACATCGTTTCTCGCCAGGTAGGTGACTTAAAGCGGTTCCCTGAAAAGCAACTACATGGCCAGGTACGATGCCTGGAGCCCCCAAGACATGAAGCAGTGCTAGCAAGTTTTGCTATCTACTAACCGCACCATGTTTGAAGTATTAGAAGCATGAATTACGTCCAAAAACGGAAACTACCAAATTTAGAGTGCAGAATAAATTGTTAGGCGTAACACCACCGCTCTGTCCACACCTTCTCTTTCAGCCAGGACCGTCATTTTTATATTTACATATGTGAATTTCACTATCCGCTTAGAGTATTTCATCCATGATTAACAACTTTACTAGGCAGAGTCAATGAGTTCAAATTAAAAAGAAAGTGATTCCACACGAGCATGAAAAATATCTTCATTTACAAGGTAATCAAGTGTTAGAATTCTCCTTCTAATGTTGTTGAAGTGACTGCGATAAAAACTTGAAAGAACAACATATTATGAAGGCAGATCAATATATTGAAAATACAAAGAAATGAAACTTTAACTTAGAACAGTGGAGGACCTCGATAATGAACCACATGTTCAGTGTTGTTTGCTTTCCTCCACCTTGAGTAAGATGGACAATGAACATGATTTAGGGGTGTTTATTAACGACTTAAAATTTTCAAAACATTTAAAAACAACAAAGTCTTAGGTTTTTGCCCATCGAGGTTTTTCCTACAAGTCTGAACATATCGTTCATCCACTACAAGTCTATCCTAGCTCGTACTTGGAATATGCGGTGCAACTCTAGTGTCCTTATCTACGAAAAGAGGAAGACTGTTTGAAATGGTACAACGCCGCTCAGCTAAGATGTTTTCCGACTTATTACAGAGATCATATGAGGGCAGAATGAGGATGTTCGATTGCAGTCTTTAGAGACACTTAGAGTGAAGGGTGAATGATTCAAGTTTTGAAGATATTAAACGGTTGAGATAATGTTAAATCAGATTCATTGTTTGAAAAACTAACATAACTAAAAATATTTTACTTATCAGGTAATTAACCATTAGTGTCACTTGCCTGAACGCAGTGTAGAGGGATCATAACCACATATTTATTTTCAAGATGCTGGTAGTATCTCATATACAGAGCTGCCCAAGTTTAGTTTATTTCAATCATCTCTGCCATACACTTTATGTATAATATGGTCCAATGTTGGTATTTCATTCCTCACATTAATCGAGACACTTAGAGTGAAGGGTGAATGATTCAAGTTTTGAAGATATTAAACGGTTTAGATGATGTTAAATCAGATTCATTGTTTGAAAAACTAACATAACTAAAAATATTTTACTTATCAGGTAATTAACCATTGGTGTCACTTGCCTGAACACAGTGTAGAGTGATCATAACAACATGTTTATTTTCAAGATGCTGGTAGTATCTCATATACAGAGCTGCCCAAGTTTAGTTTATTTCAATCATCTCTGCCATACACTTTATGTATAATATCGTCCAATGTTGGTAAATCTTTCCTCACATTAATCGACTTCATTGGCCACAGGCTCACTTATGATGTTCTGAAAGGGTATGCATACGGAAAATTGATAAACGGCGACCGGGAGGCGAACCAATGGACAGGAATGGTAGGAGAACTACAGAGAAAGAAAGTCGACCTCACAGTTTCAGAGCTGTCAATCACTAAAGAGAGGACAGAGGTAGTATCTTATACTCAACCCCTTTACATTATAAGGTGAGGATGAAATTTGTATTTAATAATAAAAATTAAATTTGATTTCTTCTAAATAAATAGTTAGTAAATATTAACATCTTTTAAGAATAAACTCCAATTTTAAGTGTATATTCATATAATTATACTTTGAGGTGTATGTTTTTCTGCCTGAAATTTGAACTTCAAATACGTTCTCATTAAAACTTAAACTTCAGAGTTTGGCGGAATTAAAGGGAAATATTTTCGAGTGTTTATCGTTTTACTCTACACTTTATTATGCAATTTTTCTCGATTAAGTTTGATCCATTTCTCTTAAATCTCTGATTATGCATAAACCTATAAACTGATATCAAATTGATTTCTTCCTTTTTACCAGTTATTAGATTAAGCTAAACATTGATTATCATGAGACTATTAAATATATACTATAATAACTATCCTAAATCTGGATTCTGAAAAAAAATCACTTTTAATCGGTTCCTTTCAAAACAACACAACTTTTATTACGGCAACTTTGAATATTAACGATATAACAAGAATCTGAAAAGAACTATTAAATGGTACGTTTTCAGATATGGAACGGCAATAAAAAAGTAATGAAAAGGAAACGAAGCAAGATAGAAAAATTATTCCGGAAACGTATATCATATGCCATTACAATTCATTTTTTTCTTTTTTAAATAACATCAGTTAAATGGTGGTCATGAATGTCGATGCAGTATTAAAGTCTCTCTCGGAAGTTTTCCATTGAGCTGCGGACCATTTTCGCGTGGAATCGCAACAATTTGCGGCGTCATTGCTGTCTTTAGGTCTTGCAAAGTTACTGGCTGGTGTTGGTACACTCGTGATTTTACGAGCTCACAGTCTCTCTCGGAAGTTTTCCATTGACGTGCGGACCATATCGCGTGGAATGTCAACAATTTCCTGCGTCATTGATGTCTTAAGGTCTTACAAATTTCGTGGCTGGTGTTGGTACACTCGAGAATTAGAAGCTACTAGTCTCTATCGGAAGTTTTCCATTAACCTGCGGGCCATTTTTGCGTGGAATGGCAAAAATTCCTGCGTCATTGCTGTCTTTAGGTCTTGCAGATTTCTTAGGTGATGTTGGTATACTCGTGATTTTAGGAAGTCCCAGTCTCTCTCGAAAGTTTTCCATTAACCTGCAACCCATTTTGGGTTCGCAACAATTTGCGGCGTCATTGCTGTCTTAAAGACCTTAAAATTTCCTGGCTAGTGTTGGTACACTCGTGATTTTAGGAGCTCCCAGTCTCTCTCGGAAGTTTTCCATTGACCTGCGGACCATGTCTCGTGGAATCGCAACAATCTCCTGGTCATTGCTGTCTTTAGGTCTTGCAAATTTCCTGGCTGGTGTTGGTACACTCGAGAATTAGAAGCTACCAGTCTCTATCGGAAGTTTTCCATTAACGTGCGGGCTATTTTCGTGTGGAATGGCAACAATTTCCTGCGTCATTGCTGTCTTAAAGAGCTTGAAATTTCCTGGCTAGTGTTGGTACACTCGTGATTTTAGGAGCTCTCAGTCTCTCTCGGAAGTTTTCCATTGACCTGCGGACCATGTCTCGTGGAATCGCAACAATCTCCTGCGTCATTGCTGTCTTCAGGTCTTGCATATTTCCTGGCTGGTGTTGGTACACTCGTGATTTTAGGAGCTCTCAGTCTCTCTCAGAAGTTTTCCATTAACCTGCAGAACATTTTCGCGTGTAATGGCAACAATTTCCTGCGTCATTGCTGTCTTTAGGTCTTACAAATTTCATGGCTGGTGTTGGTACACTCGTGATTTTAGGAGCTCCCAGTCTCTCTCGGAAGTTTTCAATTAACCTGCGGACCATTTTCGCGTGAAATGGCAACAATTTTATGCGTCATTGCTGTCTTTAGGTCTTACAAATTTCGTGGGTGGTTTTGGTACACTCATGATTTTAGGAATTCCCAGTCTCTCTCGTAAGTTTTCCATTTACCTGCGTACCATTTTCTCGTGGAATCGCAACAATTTCCTGCATCATTGTTGTCTGTAGGTCTTACAAATTTCGTGGCTAGTGTTGGTACACTTGAGAATAAGAGGCTACCAGTCTCTATCGGAAGTTTTCCATTAACCTGCGCGCCATTTTCGCGTGGAATGGCAACAATTTCTTGCGTCATTGCTGTCTTTAGGTCTTGCAAATTTCCTGGCTAGTGTTGGTACACTCGTGATTTTAGGAGCTCCCAGTCTTTCTCGGAAGTTTTAGATTAACCTGCAGACCATTTTTACGTGTAATCGCAACAATTTCATGCGCCATTGCTGTCTTTAGGTCTTGCAGATTTCTTAGCTGATGTTGGTACACTCGTGATTTTAGGAGTTCCCAGTCTCTCTCGGAAGTTTTACATTAATCTGCGGACCATGCCTCGTGGAATCGCAACAATGTCCTGCGTCATTGCTGTCTTTAGGTCTTGCAAATTTCCTGTCTGGTGTTGGTACACTCGTGATTTTAGGAGCTTCCAGTCTCTTTCGAAAGTTTTCTATTAACGTGCGGACCATTTTCGCGTGGAATGGCAACAATTTCTTGCGTCATTGCAGTCTTTAGGTCTTGCAAATTTCCTGGCGGGTGTTGGTACACTCGTAATTTTAGGAGCTCCCAGTCTCTCTCAGAAGTTTTTCATTGACCTGCGGACCATATCTCGTGAAATCGCAACAATCTCCTGCGTCATTGCTGTCTTTAGGTCTTGCAAATTTCCTGACTGGTGTTGGTACACTCGTGATTTTAGGAGCTCCCAGTCTCTCTCGGAAGTTCTCCATTAACCTGCGGACCATTTTGGCGTGGAATGGCAACAATTTTATGCGTCATTGCTGTCTTTAGGTCTGGCAAATTTCCTGGCTGGTGTTGGTATAATCGTGATTTTAGGAGCTTCCAGTCTCTCTAGGAAGTTTTCCAATAACCTGCAAACCATTTGCGCGTGGAATCTCAACAATTTCCTGCGGCATTCCTATCAAGGGTCTTGCAAATTTCCGGGCTGGTGTTGGTACAGTTGTGATTTTAGGAGCTCCAAGTCTTTTGCATGTTTTCCATTAACCTGCAAACCATTTTCGCGTGGAATCGCAACAATTTGCTGCGTCATTGCAGTCCTTAAGGCTTAAAAATTTCCTAGCTGGTGTTGGTACACTCGTGATTTTAGGAGGTTCCAGTCTTTCTCGGAAGTTTTCCTTAAACCTGCAGACCATTTTTGCGTGTAATCACAACAATTTTCTGCGTCATTGCTGTCTTTAGGTCTTTTTAAATTTCCAAGAGGGTGTTGGTACATTCGTGATTTTAGGAGTTCCCAGTCTCTCTCGGAAGTTTTCCAATGACCTGCGGACCATATTGCGTGGAATGGCAACAATTTCCTGCGTCATTGCTGTCTTTAGGTCTAGAAAATTTTCTGGCTGGTGTTGGTACACCCGTGATTTTAGAAGCTCCCAGTCTCTCTTGGAATTTTTCCATTCACCTGAAGACCATTTTTGCGCGTATTCGCAACAATTTCCTGCGTCATTGCTGTCATAAGGTCTTGAAAATTTTCTGACTGGTGTTGGTACACTCGTGATTTTTAGGAGCTCGTAGGCTCTCTCGAAAGTTTTTTATTAACCTACGGACCATTTTCGCGTGGAAACGTAACAATTTTCTGCTTCATTGCTGTCTTTAGGTCTTGCCAATTTCCTGGCTGGTGTTGGTACACTCGTAATTTTAAGAGCTCACAGTCTCTCTCGGAAGTTTTCCATTAACCTGGGGACCATTTTCGCGTGCAAACGCAACAATTTCCTGCGTCATTGCTGTCTTGAGGTCTTATGAAATTTCTTGGCTGGTGTTGGTACACTCGTGATTTTAAGAGCTCCCAGGCATGCTTCAAAGTTTTCCATTAACCTGCGGACCATTTTTGCGTGTAATCGCAACAATATCCTGCTTAATTGCTGTCTTTAGGTCTTGCAAATTTCCTGGCTGGTGTTGGTACACTGGTGATTTTAGGAGCTCTCAGTCTCTCTCGGAAGTTTTCCATTAACCTGCGGACCATTTTCGCGTGCAAACGCAACAATTTCCTGCATCATTGTTGTCTTAAGGTCTTACAAATTTCGGGGTTGGTGTTAGTACACTCGTGATTTTAGGAGCTCCCAGTCTCTCTCGTAAGTTTTCCATTGACCTGCGGACCATGTCGCGTAAAATCGCAAAAATTTCTGGTGTCATTGCTGTCTTTAGGTCTTGCAGATTTCTTAGCTGATGTTGGTATACTCGTGATTTTAGGAAGTCCCAGTCTCTCTCGAAAGTTTTCCATTAACCTGCAACCCATTTTCGGGTGAATTAACAACAATTTCCTGCGTCATTGCTGCCTTTAGGTCTTTAAAATTTTCTGGCTGGTGTTGGTACACTCGTGCTTTTAGGAGCTAACCAGTCTTTCTCGAAAGTTTTACGTTAACCTGCGGAACATTTTTGCGTGTAATCGCAACAATTTCCTGCGTCATTGCTGTCTTTATGTTTTTTTAGATTTCCTAGCTGGTGTTGGTACACTCGTGATTTTAGGAGCTCCCAGTCTCTCTCGGAAGTTTTCCATAGACGTGCTTTCCATATTGCGTTTTTTGGCAACAATTTCCTGCGTCATTGCTGTTTATAGGTGTAGCAAATTTCCTAGGTGGTGTTGGTACACTCGTGATTTTAGGAGCTCTCAGTCTCTCTTGGATGTTTTCCATTGACCTGCGGCCTATTTGCGCGTGAAATCGCACAATTTTCTAGGTCATGGCTGTCTTTAGGTCTAGCAAATTTCCTGGCTGGTGTTGGTACACTCGTAATTTTATGTGCTCCCAGTCTTTTTTCAAAGTTTTCCATTAACCTGTAGACCATTTTCGCGTGGAATCGCAACAATTTCCTGCGTCATTGCTGTCTTGAGGTCTATTTAAATTTTCTAGGTGGTGTTGGTACACTCGTGATTTTAGGAGCTCCCAATCTTTCTCGGAAGTTTGAGATTAACCTGACGACCATTTTTGCGTGTAATCGCAACAAATTCCTTTGTCATTGCTGTCTTAAGGTCTTGCAAATTTCCTCGCTGGTGTTGAAACACTCGTGATTCTAGGAGCTCCCAGTCTCTCTCGGAAGTTTTCCATTAACCTGCGGAACATTTTCGAGTACAAACGCAACAATTTCCTGCATCATTGCTGTCTTTAGGTCTTACAAATTTCGAGGTTGGTGTTGGTACACTCGTGATTTTAGGAGCTCCCAGTCTCTCTCGTAACTTTTCCATTGACCTGCGGACAGGGCGCGTAGAATCGCAAAAATTTCCTGCGTCATTTTTGTCTTTAAGTTTTTCAAATTTCCTGGCTGGTGTTGCTATACTCGTAATTTTAGGAGCTCCCAGTCTCTCTCAGAAGTTTTCAATTAACCTGCGGACCATTTTCGCGTGAAATGGCAACAATTTCCTGCGTCAATGCTGTCTTTAGGTCTTACAAATTTCGTGGGTGGTTTTGGTACACTCGTGATTTTAGGAGTTCCCAGTCTCTCTCGTAAGTTTACCATTTGCCTGCGTACCATTTTCTCGTGGAATCGCAACAATTTCCTGCATCATTGTTGTCTGTAGGTCTTACAAATTCGTGGCTAGTGTTGGTACACTTGAGAATAAGAGGCTACCAGTCTCTATCGGAAGTTTTCCATTAACCTGCGCGCCATTTTCGCGTGGAATGGCAACAATTTCTTGCATCATTGCTGTCTTTAGGTCTTGCAAATTTCCTGGCTAGTGTTGGTACACTCGTGATTTTAGGAGCTCCCAGACTTTCTCGGAAGTTTTAGATTAACCTGCAGACCATTTTTACGTGTAATCGCAACAATTTCATGCGCCATTGCTGTCTTTAGGTCTTGCAGATTTCTTAGCTGATGTTGGTACCCTCGTGATTTTAGGAGTTCCCAGTCTCTCTCGGAAGTTTTACATTAATCTGCGGACCATGCCTCGTGGAATCGCAACAATGTCCTGCGTCATTGCTGTCTTTAAGTCTTGCAAATTTCCTGTCTGGTGTTGGTAAACTCGTGATTTTAGGAGCTTCCAGTCTCTTTCGAAAGTTTTCTATTAACGTGCGGACCATTTACGCGTGGAATAGCAACAATTTCTTGCGCCATTGCAGTCTTTAGGTCTTGCAAATTTCCTGGCGGGTGTTGGTACACTCGTGATTTTAGGAGCTCCCAGTCTCTCTCAGAAGTTTTTCATTGACCTGCGGACCATATCTCGTGGAATCGCAACAATCTCCTGCGTCATTGCTGTCTTTAGGTCTTGCAAATTTCCTGACTGGTGTTGGTACACTCGTGATTTTAGGAACTGCTAGTCTCTCTCGGAAGTTCTCCATTAACCTGCGGACCATTTTGGCGTGGAATGGCAACAATTTTATGCGTCATTGCTGTCTTTAGGTCTGGCAAATTTCCTGGCTGGTGTTGGTATAATCGTGATTTTAGGAGCTTCCAGTCTCTCTAGGAAGTTTTCCAATAACCTGCAAACCATTTGCGCGTGGAATCTCAACAATTTCCTGCGGCATTTCTATCAAGGGTCTTGCAAATTTCCGTGCTGGTGTTGGTACAGTTGTGATTTTAGGAGCTCCAAGTCTTTTGCAAGATTTCCATTTACTTGCAAACCATTTTCGCGTGGAATCGCAACAATTTGCTGCGTCATTGCAGTCCTTAAGGCTTAAAAATTTCCTAACTGGTGTTGGTACACTCGTGATTTTAGGAGGTTCCAGTCTTTCTCGGAAGTTTTCCTTAAACCTGCAGACCATTTTTGCGTGTAATCACAACAATTTTCTGCGTCATTGCTGTCTTTAGGTCTTTTTAAATTTCCAAGAGGGTGTTGGTACATTCGTGATTTTAGGAGTTCCCAGTCTCTCTCGGAAGTTTTCCAATGACCTGCGGACCATATTGCGTGGAATGGCAACAATTTCCTGCGTCATTGCTGTCTTTAGGTCTAGAAAATTTTCTGGCTGGTGTTGGTACACCCGTGATTTTAGAAGCTCCCAGTCTCTCTTGGAATTTTTCCATTCACCTGAGGACCATTTTTGCGCGTATTCGCAACAATTTCCTGCGTCATTGCTGTCTTAAGGTCTTGAAAATTTTCTGACTGGTGTTGGTACACTCGTGATTTTTAGGAGCTCGTAGGCTCTCTCGAAAGTTTTTTATTAACCTACGGACCATTTTCGCGTGGAAACGTAACAATTTTCTGCTTCATTGCTGTCTTTAGGTCTTGCCAATTTCCTGGCTGGTGTTGGTACACTCGTAATTTTAAGAGCTCACAGTCTCTCTCGGAAGTTTTCCATTAACCTGGGGACCATTTTCGCGTGCAAACGCAACAATTTCCTGCGTCATTGCTGTCTTGAGGTCTTATGCAATTTCTTGGCTGGTGTTGGTACACTCGTGATTTTAAGAGCTCCCAGGCATGCTTCAAAGTTTTCCATTAACCTGCGGACCATTTTTGCGTGTAATCGCAACAATATCCTGCTTAATTGCTGTCTTTAGGTCTTGCAAATTTCCAGGCTGGTGTTGGTACACTGGTGATTTTAGGAGCTCTCAGTCTCTCTCGGAAGTTTTCCATTAACCTGCGGACCATTTTCGCGTGCAAACGCAACAATTTCCTGCATCATTGTTGTCTTAAGGTCTTACAAATTTCGGGGTTGGTGTTAGTACACTCGTGATTTTAGGAGCTCCCAGTCTCTCTCGTAAGTTTTGCATTGACCTGCGGACCATGTCGCGTAAAATCGCAAAGATTTCTGGCGTCATTGCTGTCTTTAGGTCTTGCAGATTTCTTAGCTGATGTTGGTATACTCGTGATTTTAGGAAGTCCCAGTCTCTCTCGAAAGTTTTCCATTAACCTGCAACCCATTTTCGGGTGAATTAACAACAATTTCCTGCGTCATTGCTGCCTTTAGGTCTTTAAAATTTTCTGGCTGGTGTTGGTACACTCGTGCTTTTAGGAGCTAACCAGTCTTTCTCGAAAGTTTTACGTTAACCTGCGGAACATTTTTGCGTGTAATCTCAACAATTTCCTGCGTCATTGCTGTCTTTATGTCTTTTTAAATTTCCTAGCTGGTGTTGGTACACTCGTGATTTTAGGAGCTCCCAGTCTCTCTCGGAAGTTTTCCATAGACGTGCTTTCCATATTGCGTTTTTTGGCAACAATTTCCTGCGTCATTGCTGTTTATAGGTGTAGCAAATTTCCTAGGTGGTGTTGGTGCACTCGTGATTTTAGGAGCTCTCAGTCTCTCTTGGATGTTTTCCATTGACCTGCGGCCTATTTGCGCGTGAAATCGCACAATTTTCTAGGTCATGGCTGTCTTTAGGTCTAGCAAATTTCCTGGCTGGTGTTGGTACACTCGTAATTTTATGTGCTCCCAGTCTTTTTTCAAAGTTTTCCATTAACCTGTAGACCATTTTCGCGTGGAATCGCAACAATTTCCTGCGTCATTGCTGTCTTGAGGTCTATTTAAATTTCCTAGGTGGTGTTGGTACACTCGTGATTTTAGGAGCTCCCAATCTTTCTCGGAAGTTTGAGATTAACCTGACGACCATTTTTGCGTGTAATCGCAACAAATTCCTTTGTCATTGCTGTCTTAAGGTCTTGCAAATTTCCTCGCTGGTGTTGAAACACTCGTGATTCTAGGAGCTCCCAGTCTCTCTCGGAAGTTTTCCATTAACCTGCGGAACATTTTCGAGTACAAACGCAACAATTTCCTGCATCATTGCTGTCTTTAGGTCTTACAAATTTCGGGGTTGGTGTTGGTACACTCGTGATTTTAGGAGCTCCCAGTCTCTCTCGTAACTTTTCCATTGACCTGCGGACAGGGCGCGTAGAATCGCAAAAATTTCCTGCGTCATTTTTGTCTTTAAGTTTTTCAAATTTCCTGGCTGGTGTTGCTATACTCGTAATTTTAGGAGCTCCCAGTCTCTCTCAGAAGTTTTCAATTAACCTGCGGACCATTTTCGCGTGAAATGGCAACAATTTCCTGCGTCAATGCTGTCTTTAGGTCTTACAAATTTCGTGGGTGCTTTTGGTACACTCGTGATTTTAGGAGTTCCCAGTCTCTCTCGTAAGTTTTCCATTTGCCTGCGTACCATTTTCTCGTGGAATCGCAACAATTTCCTGCATCATTGTTGTCTGTAGGTCTTACAAATTCGTGGCTAGTGTTGGTACACTTGAGAATAAGAGGCTACCAGTCTCTATCGGAAGTTTTCCATTAACCTGCGCGCCATTTTCGCGTGGAATGGCAACAATTTCTTGCATCATTGCTGTCTTTAGGTCTTGCAAATTTCCTGGCTAGTGTTGGTACACTCGTGATTTTAGGAGCTCCCAGACTTTCTCGGAAGTTTTAGATTAACCTGCAGACCATTTTTACGTGTAATCGCAACAATTTCATGCGCCATTGCTGTCTTTAGGTCTTGCAGATTTCTTAGCTGATGTTGGTACCCTCGTGATTTTAGGAGTTCCCAGTCTCTCTCGGAAGTTTTACATTAATCTGCGGACCATGCCTCGTGGAATCGCAACAATGTCCTGCGTCATTGCTGTCTTTAAGTCTTGCAAATTTCCTGTCTGGTGTTGGTAAACTCGTGATTTTAGGAGCTTCCAGTCTCTTTCGAAAGTTTTCTATTAACGTGCGGACCATTTTCGCGTGGAATAGCAACAATTTCTTGCGTCATTGCAGTCTTTAGGTCTTGCAAATTTCCTGGCGGGTGTTGGTACACTCGTGATTTTAGGAGCTCCCAGTCTCTCTCAGAAGTTTTTCATTGACCTGCGGACCATATCTCGTGGAATCGCAACAATCTCCTGCGTCATTGCTGTCTTTAGGTCTTGCAAATTTCCTGACTGGTGTTGGTACACTCGTGATTTTAGGAGCTGCTAGTCTCTCTCGGAAGTTCTCCATTAACCTGCGGACCATTTTGGCGTGGAATGGCAACAATTTTATGCGTCATTGCTGTCTTTAGGTCTGGCAAATTTCCTGGCTGGTGTTGGTATAATCGTGATTTTAGGAGCTTCCAGTCTCTCTAGGAAGTTTTCCAATAACCTGCAAACCATTTGCGCGTGGAATCTCAACAATTTCCTGCGGCATTTCTATCAAGGGTCTTGCAAATTTCCGTGCTGGTGTTGGTACAGTTGTGATTTTAGGAGCTCCAAGTCTTTTGCAAGTTTTCCATTAACTTGCAAACCATTTTCGCGTGGAATCGCAACAATTTGCTGCGTCATTGCAGTCCTTAAGGTTTAAAAATTTCCTAGCTGGTGTTGGTACACTCGTGATTTTAGAAGGTTCCAGTCTTTCTCGGAAGTTTTCCTTAAACCTGCAGACCATTTTTGCGTGTAATCACAACAATTTTCTGCGTCATTGCTGTCTTTAGGTCTTTTTAAATTTCCAAGAGGGTGTTGGTACATTCGTGATTTTAGGAGTTCCCAGTCTCTCTCGGAAGTTTTCCAATGACCTGCGGACCATATTGCGTGGAATGGCAACAATTTCCTGCGTCATTGCTGTCTTTAGGTCTAGAAAATTTTCTGGCTGGTGTTGGTACACCCGTGATTTTAGAAGCTCCCAGTCTCTCTTGGAAGTTTTCCATTCACCTGAGGACCATTTTTGCGCGTATTCGAAACAATTTCCTGCGTCATTGCTGTCTTAAGGTCTTGAAAATTTTCTGACTGGTGTTGGTACACTCGTGATTTTTAGGAGCTCGTAGGCTCTCTCGAAAGTTTTTCATTAACCTACGGACCATTTTCGCGTGGAAACGTAACAATTTTCTGCTTCATTGCTGTCTTTAGGTCTTGCCAATTTCCTGGCTGGTGTTGGTACACTCGTAATTTTAAGAGCTCACAGTCTCTCTCGGAAGTTTTCCATTAACCTGGGGACCATTTTCGCGTGCAAACGCAACAATTTCCTTCGTCATTGCTGCCTTGAGGTCTTTTGAAATTTCTTGGCTGGTGTTGGTACACCCGTGATTTTAGAAGCTCCCAGTCTCTCTTGGAAGTTTTCCATTCACCTGAGGACCATTTTTGCGCGTATTCGAAACAATTTCCTGCGTCATTGCTGTCTTAAGGTCTTGAAAATTTTCTGACTGGTGTTGGTACACTCGTGATTTTTAGGAGCTCGTAGGCTCTCTCGAAAGTTTTCCATTAACCTGCGGACCATTTTTGCGTGTAATCGCAACAATATCCTGCTTAATTGCTGTCTTTAGGTCTTGCAAATTTCCTGGCTGGTGTTGGTACACTGGTGATTTTAGGAGCTCTCAGTCTCTCTCGGAAGTTTTCCATTAACCTGCGGACCATTTTCGCGTGCAAACGCAACAATTTCTTGCATCATTGTTGTCTTAAGGTCTTACAAATTTCGGGGTTGGTGTTAGTACACTCGTGATTTTAGGAGCTCCCAGTCTCTCTCGTAAGTTTTCCATTGACCTGCGGACCATGTCGCGTAAAATCGCAAAAATTTCTGGTGTCATTGCTGTCTTTAGGTCTTGCAGATTTCTTAGCTGATGTTGGTATACTCGTGATTTTAGGAAGTCCCAGTCTCTCTCGAAAGTTTTCCATTAACCTGCAACCCATTTTCGGGTGAATTAACAACAATTTCCAGCGTCATTGCTGCCTTTAGGTCTTTAAAATTTTCTGGCTGGTGTTGGTACACTCGTGCTTTTAGGAGCTAACCAGTCTTTCTCGAAAGTTTTACGTTAACCTGCGGAACATTTTTGCGTGTAATCGCAACAATTTCCTGCGTCATTGCTGTCTTTATGTCTTTTTAGATTTCCTAGCTGGTGTTGGTACACTCGTGATTTTAGGAGCTCCCAGTCTCTCTCGGAAGTTTTCCATTGACGTGCTTTCCATATTGCGTTTTTTGGCAACAATTTCCTGCGTCATTGCTGTCATTTGGTGTAGCAAATTTCCTAGGTGGTGTTGGTACACTCGTGATTTTAGGAGCTCTCAGTCTCTCTTGGATGTTTTCCATTGACCTGCGGCCTATTTGCGCGTGAAATCGCACAATTTTCTAGGTCATGGCTGTCTTTAGGTCTAGCAAATTTCCTGGCTGGTGTTGGTACACTCGTAATTTTAAGAGCTCCCAGTCTTTCTTCAAAGTTTTCCATTAACCTGTAGACCATTTTCGCGTGGAATCGCAACAATTTCCTGCGTCATTGCTGTCTTGAGGTCTATTTAAATTTCCTAGGTGGTGTTGGTACACTCGTGATTTTAGGAGCTCCAAGTCTTTCTCGGAAGTTTGAGATTAACCTGACGACCATTTTTGCGTGTAATCGCAACAAATTCCTTTGTCATTGCTGTCTTAAGGTCTTGCAAATTTCCTCGCTGGTGTTGAAACACTCGTGATTCTAGGAGCTCCCAGTCTCTCCCGGAAGTTTTCAATTAACCTGCGGACCATTTTCGCGTGAAATGGCAACAATTTCCTGCGTCATTGCTGTCTTTAGGTCTAACAAATTTCGTGGGTGGTTTTGGTACACTCGTGATTTTAGGAGTTTCCAGTCTCTCTCGTAAGTTTTCCATTTACCTGCGTACCATTTTCTCGTGGAATCGCAACAATTTCCTGCATCATTGTTGTCTGTAGGTCTTACAAATTTCGTGGCTAGTGTTGGTACACTTGAGAATATGAGGCTACCAGTCTCTATCGGAAGTTTTCCATTAACCTGCGCGCCATTTTCGCGTGGAATGGCAACAATTTCTTGCGTCATTGCTGTCTTTAGGTCTTGCAAATTTCCTGGCTAGTGTTGGTACACTCGTGATTTTAGGAGCTCCCAGTCTTTTTCGGAAGTTTTAGATTAACCTGCAGACCATTTTTACGTGTAATCGCAACAATTTCATGCGCCATTGCTGTCTTTAGGTCTTGCAGATTTCTTAGCTGATGTTGGTACACTCGTGATTTTAGGAGTTCCCAGTCTCTCTCGGAAGTTTTAAATTAATCTGCGGACCATGCCTCGTGGAATCGCAACAATGTCCTGCGTCATTGCTGTCTTTAGGTCTTGCAAATTTCCTGTCTGGTGTTGGTACACTCGTGATTTTAGGACCTTCCAGTCTCTTTCGAAAGTTTTCTATTAACGTGCGGACCATTTTCGCGTGGAATAGCAACAATTTCTTGCGTCATTGCAGTCTTTAGGTCTTGCAAATTTCCTGGCGGGTGTTGGTACACTCGTGATTTTAGGAGCTCCCAGTCTCTCTCAGAAGTTTTTCATTGACCTGCGGACCATATCTCGTGGAATAGCAACAATCTCCTGCGTCATTGCTGTCTTTAGGTCTTGCAAATTTCCTGACTGGTGTTGGTACACTCGTGATTTTAGGAGCTCCCAGTCTCTCTCGGAAGTTCTCCATTAACCTGCGGACCATTTTGGCGTGGAATGGCAACAATTTTATGCGTCATTGCTGTCTTTAGGTCTGGCAAATTTCCTGGCTGGTGTTGGTATAATCGTGATTTTAGGAGCTTCCAGTCTCTCTAGGAAGTTTTCCAATAACCTGCAAACCATTTGCGCGTGGAATCTCAACAATTTCCTGCGGCATTTCTATCAAGGGTCTTGCAAATTTCCGTGCTGGTGTTGGTACAGTTGTGATTTTAGGAGCTCCAAGTCTTTTGCAAGTTTTCCATTAACTTGCAAACCATTTTCGCGTGGAATCGCAACAATTTGCAGCGTCATTGCAGTCCTTAAGGCTTAAAAATTTTCTAGCTGGTGTTGGTACACTTGTGATTTTAGGAGGTTCCAGTCTTTCTCGGAAGTTTTCCTTAAACCTGCAGACCATTTTTGCGTGTAATCACAACAATTTTCTGCGTCATTGCTGTCTTTAGGTCTTTTTAAATTTCCAAGAGGGTGTTGGTATATTCGTGATTTTAGGAGTTCCCAGTCTCTCTCGGAAGTTTTCCAATGACCTGCGGACCATATTGCGTGGAATGGCAACAATTTCCTGCGTCATTGCTGTCTTTAGGTCTAGAAAATTTTCTGGCTGGTGTTGGTACACCCGTGATTTTAGAAGCTCCCAGTCTCTCTTGGAAGTTTTCCATTCACCTGAGGACCATTTTTGCGCGTATTCGCAACAATTTCCTGCGTCATTGCTGTCTTAAGGTCTTGAAAATTTTCTGACTGGTGTTGGTACACTCGTGATTTTTAGGAGCTCGTAGGCTCTCTCGAAAGTTTTTCATTAACCTACGGACCATTTTCGCGTGGAAACGTAACAATTTTCTGCTTCATTGCTGTCTTTAGGTCTTGCCAATTTCCTAGCTGGTGTTGGTACACTCGTAATTTTAAGAGCTCACAGTCTCTCTCGGAAGTTTTCCATTAACCTGGGGACCATTTTCGCGTGCAAACGCAACAATTTCCTGCGTCATTGCTGTCTTGAGGTCTTTTGAAATTTCTTGGCTGGTGTTGGTACACTCGTGATTTTAAGAGCTCCCAGGCATGCTTCAAAGTTTTCCATTAACCTGCGGACCATTTTTGCGTGTAATCGCAACAATATCCTGCTTGATGGCTGTCTTTAGGTCTTGCAAATTTCCTGGCTGGTGTTGGTACACTGGTGATTTTAGGAGCTCTCAGTCTCTCTCGGAAGTTTTCCATTAACCTGCGGACCATTTTCGCGTGCAAACGCAACAATTTCCTGCATCATTGTTGTCTTAAGGTCTTACAAATTTCGGGGTTGGTGTTAGTACACTCGTGATTTTAGGAGCTCCCAGTCTCTCTCGTAACTTTTCCATTGACCTGCGGACCATGTCGCGTAAAATCGCAAAAATTTCTGGCGTCATTGCTGTCTTTAGGTCTTGCAGATTTCTTAGCTGATGTTGGTATACTCGTGATTTTAGGAAGTCCCAGTCTCTCTCGAAAGTTTTCCATTAACCTGCAACCCATTTTCGGGTGAATTAACAACAATTTCCTGCGTCATTGCTGCCTTTAGGTCTTTAAAATTTTCTGGCTGGTGTTGGTACACTCGTGCTTTTAGGAGCTAACCAGTCTTTCTCGAAAGTTTTACGTTAACCTGCGGAACATTTTTGCGTGTAATCGCAACAATTTCCTGCGTCATTGCTCTCTTTATGTCTTTTAAGATTTCCTAGGTGGTGTTGGTACACTCGTGATTTTAGGAGCTCTCAGTCTCTCTTGGATGTTTTCCATTGACCTGCGGCCTATTTGCGCGTGAAATCGCACAATTTTCTAGGTCATGGCTGTCTTTAGGTCTAGCAAATTTCCTGGCTGGTGTTGGTACACTCGTGATTTTAAGAGCTCCCAGGCATGCTTCAAAGTTTTCCATTAACCTGCGGACCATTTTTGCGTGTAATCGCAACAATATCCTGCCTTATTGCTGTCTTTAGGTCTTGCAAATTTCCTGGCTGGTGTTGGTACACTGGTGATTTTAGGAGCTCTCAGTCTCTCTCGGAAGTTTTCCATTAACCTGCGGACCATTTTCGCGTGCAAACGCAACAATTTCTTGCATCATTGTTGTCTTAAGGTCTTACAAATTTCGGGGTTGGTGTTAGTACACTCGTGATTTTCGGAGCTCCCAGTCTCTCTCGTAACTTTTCCATTGACCTGCGGACCATGTCGCGTAAAATCGCAAAAATTTCTGGCGTCATTGCTGTCTTTAGGTCTTGCAGATTTCTTAGCTGATGTTGGTATACTCGTGATTTTAGGAAGTCCCAGTCTCTCTCGAAAGTTTTCCATTAACATGCAACCCATTTTCGGGTGAATTAACAACAATTTCCTGCGTCATTGCTGCCTTTAGGTCTTTAAAATTTTCTGGCTGGTGTTGGTACACTCGTGCTTTTAGGAGCTAACCAGTCTTTCTCGAAAGTTTTACGTTAACCTGCGGAACATTTTGCGTGTAATCGCAACAATTTCCTGCGTCATTGCTGTCTTTATGTCTTTTTAGATTTCCTAGCTGGTGTTGGTACACTCGTGATTTTAGGAGCTCCCAGTCTCTCTCGGAAGTTTTCCATTGACGTGCTTTCCATATTGCGTTTTTTGGCAACAATTTCCTGCGTCATTGCTGTCTTTTGGTGTAGCAAATTTCCTAGGTGGTGTTGGTACACTCGTGATTTTAGGAGCTCTCAGTCTCTCTTGGATGTTTTCCATTGACCTGCGGCCTATTTGCGCGTGAAATCGCACAATTTTCTAGGTCATGGCTGTCTTTAGGTCTAGCAAATTTCCTGGCTGGTGTTGGTACACTCGTAATTTTAAGAGCTCCCAGTCTTTCTTCAAAGTTTTCCATTAACCTGTAGACCATTTTCGCGTGGAATCGCAACAATTTCCTGCGTCATTGCTGTCTTGAGGTCTATTTTTTTTTTCTAGGTGGTGTTGGTACACTCGTGATTTTAGGAGCTCCCAGTCTTTCTCGGAAGTTTGAGATTAACCTGACGACCATTTTTGCGTGTAATCGCAACAAATTCCTTTGTCATTGCTGTCTTAAGGTCTTGCAAATTTCCTCGCTGGTGTTGAAACACTCGTAATTCTAGGAGCTCCCAGTCTCTCTCGGAAGTTTTCCATTAACTTGCGGAACATTTTCGAGTGCAAACGCAACAATTTCCTGCATCATTGCTGTCTTTAGGTCTTACAAATTTCGGGGTTGGTGTTGGTACACTCGTGATTTTAGGAGCTCCCAGTCTCTCTCGTAACTTTTCCATTGACCTGCGGACAGGGCGCGTAGAATCGCAAAAATTTCCTGCGTCATTTTTGTCTTTAAGTTTTTCAAATTTCCTGGCTGGTGTTGCTATACTCGTAATTTTAGGAGCTCCCAGTCTCTCTCGGAAGTTTTCAATTAACCTGCGGACCATTTTCGCGTGAAATGGCAACAATTTCCTGCGTCATTGCTGTCTTTAGGTCTTACAAATTTCGTGGGTGGTTTTGGTACACTCGTGATTTTAGGAGTTCCCAGTCTCTCTCGTAAGTTTTCCATTTACCTGCGTACCATTTTCTCGTGGAATCTCAACAATTTCCTGCATCATTGTTGTCTGTAGGTCTTACAAATTTCGTGGCTAGTGTTGGTACACTTGAGAATAAGAGGCTACCAGTCTCTATCGGAAGTTTTCCATTAACCTGCGCGCCATTTTCGCGTGGAATGGCAACAATTTCTTGCGTCATTGCTGTCTTTAGGTCTTGCAAATTTCCTGGCTAGTGTTGGTACACTCGTGATTTTAGGAGCTCCCAGACTTTCTCGGAAGTTTTAGATTAACCTGCAGACCATTTTTACGTGTAATCGCAACAATTTCATGCGCCATTGCTTTCTTTAGGTCTTGCAGATTTCTTAGCTGATGTTGGTACACTCGTGATTTTAGGAGTTCCCAGTCTCTCTCGGAAGTTTTACATTAATCTGCGGACCATGCCTCGTGGAATCGCAACAATGTCCTGCGTCATTGCTGTCTTTAGGTCTTGCAAATTTCCTGTCTGGTGTTGGTAAACTCGTGATTTTAGGAGCTTCCAGTCTCTTTCGAAAGTTTTCTATTAACGTGCGGACCATTTTCGCGTGGAATAGCAACAATTTCTTGCGTCATTGCAGTCTTTAGGTCTTGCAAATTTCCTGGCGGGTGTTGGTACACTCGTGATTTTAGGAGCTGTCAGTCTCTCTCAGAAGTTTTTCATTGACCTGCGGACCATATCTCGTGGAATCGCAACAATCTCCTGCGTCATTGCTGTCTTTAGGTCTTGCAAATTTCCTGACTGGTGTTGGTACACTCGTGATTTTAGGAGCTCCCAGTCTTTCTCGGAAGTTCTCCATTAACCTGCGGACCATTTTGGCGTGGAATGGCAACAATTTTATGCGTCATTGCTGTCTTTAGGTCTGGCAAATTTCCTGGCTGGTGTTGGTATAATCGTGATTTTAGGAGCTTCCAGTCTCTCTAGGAAGTTTTCCAATAACCTGCAAACCATTTGCGCGTGAAATCTCAACAATTTCCTGCGGCATTCCTATCAAGGGTCTTGCCAATTTCCGGGCTGGTGTTGGTACAGTTGTGATTTTAGGAGCTCCAAGTCTTTTGCAAGTTTTCCATTAACCTGCAAACCATTTTCGCGTGGAATCGCAACAATTTGCTGCGTCATTGCAGTCCTTAAGGCTTAAAAATTTCCTAGCTGGTGTTGGTACACTCGTGATTTTAGGAGGTTCCAGTCTTTCTCGGAAGTTTTCCTTAAACCTGCAGACCATTATTGCGTGTAATCACAACAATTTTCTGCGTCATTGCTGTCTTTAGGTCTTTTTAAATTTCCAAGAGGGTGTTGGTACATTCGTGATTTTAGGAGTTCCCAGTCTCTCTCGGAAGTTTTCCAATGACCTGCGGACCATATTGCGTGGAATGGCAACAATTTCCTGCGTCATTGCTGTCTTTAGGTCTAGAAAATTTTCTGGCTGGTGTTGGTACACCCGTGATTTTAGAAGCTCCCAGTCTCTCTTGGAAGTTTTCCATTCACCTGAGGACCATTTTTGCGCGTATTCGCAACAATTTCCTGCGTCATTGCTGTCTTAAGGTCTTGAAAATTTTCTGACTGGTGTTGGTACACTCGTGATTTTCAGGAGCTCGTAGGCTCTCTCGAAAGTTTTTCATTAACCTACGGACCATTTTCGCGTGGAAACGTAACAATTTTCTGCTTCATTGCTGTCTTTAGGTCTTGCCAATTTCCTGGCTGGTGTTGGTACACTCGTAATTTTAAGAGCTCACAGTCTCTCTCGGAAGTTTTCCATTAACCTGGGGACCATTTTCGCGTGCAAACGCAACAATTTCCTGCGTCATTGCTGTCTTGAGGTCTTTTGAAATTTCTTGGCTGGTGTTGGTACACTCGTGATTTTAAGAGCTCCCAGGCATGCTTCAAAGTTTTCCATTAACCTGCGGACCATTTTTGCGTGTAATCGCAACAATATCCTGCTTAATTGCTGTCTTTAGGTCTTGCAAATTTCCTGGCTGGTGTTGGTACACTGGTGATTTTAGGAGCTCTCAGTCTCTCTCGGAAGTTTTCCATTAACCTGCGGACCATTTTCGCGTGCAAACGCAACAATTTCCTGCATCATTGTTGTCTTAAGGTATTACAAATTTCGGGGTTGGTGTTAGTACACTCGTGATTTTAGGAGCTCCCAGTCTCTCTCGTAAGTTTTTCATTGACCTGCGGACCATGTCGCGTAAAATCGCAAAAATTTCTGGCGTCATTGCTGTCTTTAGGTCTTGCAGATTTCTTAGCTGATGTTGGTATACTCGTGATTTTAGGAAGTCCCAGTCTCTCTCGAAAGTTTTCCATTAACATGCAACCCATTTTCGGGTGAATTAACAACAATTTCCTGCGTCATTGCTGCCTTTAGGTCTTTAAAATTTTCTGGCTGGTGTTGGTACACTCGTGCTTTTAGGAGCTAACCAGTCTTTCTCGAAAGTTTTACGTTAACCTGCGGAACATTTTTGCGTGTAATCGCAACAATTTCCTGCGTCATTGCTGTCTTTATGTCTTTTTAGATTTCCTAGCTGGTGTTGGTACACTCTTGATTTTAGGAGCTCCCAGTCTCTCTCGGAAGTTTTCCATTGACGTGCTTTCCATATTGCGTTTTTTGGCAACAATTTCCTGCGTCATTGCTGTCTTTAGGTGTAGCAAATTTCCTAGGTGGTGTTGGTACACTCGTGATTTTAGGAGCTCTCAGTCTCTCTTGGATGTTTTCCATTGACCTGCGGCCTATTTGCCCGTGAAATCGCACAATTTTCTCGGTCATGGCTGTCTTTAGGTCTAACAAATTTCCTGGCTGGTGTTGGTACATTCGTAATTTTAAGAGCTCCCAGTCTTTCTTCAAAGTTTTCCATTAACCTGTAGACCATTTCCGCGTGGAATCGCAACAATTTCCTGCGTCATTGCTGTCTTGAGGTCTATTTAAATTTTCTAGGTGGTGTTGGTACACTCGTGATTTTAGGAGCTCCCAGTCTTTCTCGGAAGTTTGAGATTAACCTGACGACCATTTTTGCGTGTAATCGACACAAATTCCTTTGTCATTGCTGTCTTAAGGTCTTGCAAATTTCCTCGCTGGTGTTGAAACACTCGTGATTCTAGGAGATCCCAGTCTCTCTCGGAAGTTTTCCATTAACCTGCGGAACATTTTCGAGTGCAAACGCAACAATTTCCTGCATCTTTGCTGTCTTTAGGTCTTACAAATTTCGGGGTTGGTGTTGGTACACTCGTGATTTTAGGAGCTCCCAGTCTCTCTCGTAACTTTTCCATTGACCTGCGGACAGGGCGCGTAGAATCGCAAAAATTTCCTGCGTCATTTTTGTCTTTAAGTTTTTCAAATTTCTTGGCTGGTGTTGCTATACTCGTAATTTTAGGAGCTCCCAGTCTCTCTCGAAAGTTTCCATTAACCTGCGGACCATTTTCGCTTGAAATCGCAACAATTTCCTGCCTTATTGCTGTCTTTAAGTCTTGAAAACTGACGGGCTGGTGTTGGTACACTCGTGATTTTAAAAGCTCCTAGTCTATCTCGTAAGTTTTCCATTGACGTGAAGACCGTGTCGCGTAGAATTGCAACAATTCCCTGCGTCATTACTGTTTATAGGTCTCTTTTAATTTTCTGGCAGGTTTTGGTATACTCGTGATTTTAGGAGTTCCCAGTCTCTCTCGGAAGTTTCCCATTAACCTGAGGACCATTGTTTGCGTGGAAACGTAACAATTTCCTGCGTAATTGCTGTCTTTAGGTCTTGCAAATTTCCTGAATGGTGTTGGTACACTCGTGTTTTTAACAGCTCCCAGTCTTTCTTTAAAGTTTTCCATTAATCTGCAGACCATTTTTGTGTGGAATCGCAACAATTTCCTGCGTCATTGCTGTCTTAAGGTATTTTTAAATTTCCTGGGTGGTGTTGGTACACTTGTGATTTAAGGAGCTCCCAGTCTTTCTCGGAAGTTTCCCATTGACCTGCGGAACATGTCGCGTAGAATCGCAAAATTTCCTTCGTCATTGCTGTATTTATGTCTCGCAAATTTCCTGGCTGGTGTTGGTACACTCGTGATTTTAAGAGCTCCCATTCTTTCTTTAAAGTTTTTCATTAACCTGCGGCTTATTTTCGCGTAGAATAGCAACAATTTCCTGCGTTATTGCTGTCTTTAGATCTTGCAAATTTTCTAGCTGGTGTTGGTACACACGTGATTTTAGGAGCTCCTAGTATCTCTCGGAAGTTTTCCATTAACCTGCGGACTATTTTTGCGTGTAATAACAACAATTTCCTTGCTCATTGCTGTCTTTAGGTCTAGCAAATCTCCTGGCTGGTTTTGGTATACTCGTGATTTTAGGTGCGCTTAGTCTCTTTCGGAAGTTTTGCATTAACTTGCGGATCATTTTCGCGTGGAATCACAACAATTTTCTGCGTCATTGCCGTCTTTAGGTCATGTAAATTTCATGGCTGGTGTTGGTACACCCGTTATTTTAGGAGCTACTAGTCTTTGTCGGTAGTTTTCCATTAACCTGCGTGCTATTTTCACGTAGAATCGCAACAATTTCTTGCGTCATTGCTGTCTTTAGGTCATGCAAATTTCCTGGCTAATGTGGGTACACTTGTGATTTGAGGAGCTACTAGTCTTTGTCAGTGGTTTTCCATTAACCTGCGTGCCATTTTCACGTGGAATCCACACAATTTCCTGCGTCATTGCTGTCTTTAGGTCATGCAAATTTCCTTGCTGGTGTGGGTACACTTGTGATTTTAGGAGCTCCCAGTTTCTCTCGGAAGTTTTCTATTAACCTGCTGACCATTTTCGCGTGAAATCGCAACAATTTCCTGCGTCATTGCTGTCTTTATGTCTAGCAAATTTCCTCGCTGGTGTTGATACAAACGTGTTTTAAGGAGCTCCCAGTCTCTCTCGGAAGTTTTCCATTAACCTGCGGACCATATCGCGTGGAATCGCAACAATTTCCTGCTTTATTACTGTCTTTAGTTCTAGCAAATTTGCTGGCTGGTGTTGGTACAATCGTGATTTTAGGAGCTCCCAGTCTCTCTCGGAAGTTTTCTATTGACCTGCGAACCACGTCACGTAGAATCGAAACAATTTCTTGCGCCATTGCTGTCTTTAGGTCTTATAAATTTCCCTGGATGGTGTTGGTACACTCGTGGTTTTTGAAGCTCCACTACTCTATCGGAGGTTTTCCATTACCATTTGGGCACTTTTTTCTGAGAATGGCAACAATTTCATGCGTCATTGCTGTCTTTAGGTCTAGCGAATTTCCTTCTGGTGTTGGTATACTCGTGATTTCAGGAGCTTTCAGTCTCTCTAGGAAGTTTTTCAATAACCTGCAGAACATTTGCGCCTGGAATCTCAACAATTTCCTGCGGCATTCCTGTCTTTAGATCTTGCAAATTTCCTAGCTGGTGTTGGTACACTGGTGATTTTATGATCTCCCAGTCTCTTTCGGAAGTTTTTCTAAGAACCGGCGAACTATTTTCGCGTGAAATCCTAGTAATTTCCTGCGTCATTGCTGTCTTTAGTTCTAGAAAATTTCCTAGCTGGTTTTGGTATACTCATGATTTTAGGAGCCCCTAGTCTCTCTCGGAAGTTTTCCATTAACCTGCGGACCAATTTCGCGTGGAATCCTCTTAATTTCCTGCGTCATTGCTGTCTTCAGGTCTAGAAAATTTCCTGGCTGGTTTTGGTATACTCATGATTTTAGGAGCTCCTAGTCTCTCTCGGAAGTTTTCCATTAACCTGCGGACCAATTTTGCGTGGAATCGCAACAATTTTCTGCGTCATTGCTGTATTTATGTCTTGCAAAATTTCCTGGCTGGTCTTGGTACACTCGTTCTTTTTAAGAGCTCCCATTCTTTCTTCAAAGTTTTTCATTAACCTGCGGCTTATTTTCGCGTGCAATCGCAACAATTTCCTGCGTCATTGCTGTCTTTAGGTCTTTCACATTTCCTGGCTGGTGTTGCTACACTCGTGTTTTTAGGAGCTCCCAGTCTTTCTCGGAAATGATAAATTAACCTGCGGGCCATTTTTGCGTGAGATCGCAAAAATTTCCTTCGTCATTGCTGTCTTTAGGTCATGCCAATTTCATGGCTGGTGTTGGTACACCCGTGATTTGAAGAGCTACTAGTCTTTGTCGGTGGTTTTCCATTAACCTGCGTGCCATTTTTACGTGGATTCGCAACAATTTCCTGCGTCATTGCTGTCTTTAGTTCATGCAAATTTCCTGTCTGGTGTGGTTACGCCCGAATTTTGAGGAGCTACTAGTCTTTGTCAGTGGTTTTATATTAACCTGCGTGCCATTTTCACGTGGAATCGCAACAATTTCTTGCGTCATTGCTGTCTTTAGGTCATGCAAATTTCCTGGCTGCTGTGGGTACACTCGTGATTTTAGGAGCTCCTAGTCTCTCTCGGAAGTTTTCCATTAACCTGGTGACTATTTTCGCGTGAAATCGCAACAATGTCCTGCGTCATTGCTGTCTTTATGTCTAGCAAATTTCCTCGCTGGCGTTGGTACAAACGTGTTTTTAGGAGCTCCCAGTCTCTCTTGGAAGTTTTCCATTGACCTGCGGACCATGTCTTGTGAAATCGAAACAATTTCCTGCGTCATTGCTGTCTTTATGTCTTGCAAATTTCCTCGCTGGTGTTGGTACAAACGTGTTTTCAGGAGCTCCCAGTCTCTTTCAGAAGTTTTCTATTGACCTGCGGACCATATCGCGTGGAATCGCAACAATTTCCTGCTTCATTGCTGTCTTTAGTTTTAGCAAATTTCCTGGCTGGTGTTGGTACAATCGTGATTTTAGGAGCTCCCAGTCTCTCTCGAAAGTTTTCCATTTACCTGCGCACCATGTCGCGTAAAATCGCAACAATTTCCTGCGTCATTGCTGTCTTTAGGTCTTGCCAATTCCCTGGCTGGTGTTGGTACACTTGTGATTTTAGGAGCTCTTAGTCTTTCTCTGAAGTTTTCCATTGACCTGCGGACCATGTCGCGTAAAATCGCAAAAATTTCCTGCTTCATTGCTGTCTTTAGGTGTTTCAAATTTTCTGGCTGGTGTTGGTACACTTGTGATTTTAGGAGCTCTTAGTCTTTCTCCGAAGTTTTCCATTGACCTGCGGACCATGTCGCGTGGAATCGTAACAATTTCCTGCGTCATTGCTGTCTTTAGGTGTTTCAAATTTTCTGGCTGGTGTTGGTACACTCTTGATTTTAGAGGCTCTTAGTCTTTCTCGGAAGTTTTCCATTGACCTGCGGACCATGTCCCGTGAAATCGCTACAATTTCCTGCGTTATGGCTGTCTTTAGGTCTAGCAAATTTCCTGGTTGGCGTTGGTACACTTGTATTTTTAAGAGCTCATAGTCTTTGTCGGAAGTTTTTCATTAACATGCGGACCATTTTCTCGTGGGATGACCACAATTTCCTACGTCATTGTTGTCCTAAGGTCTAGCAAATTCTCTGGCTGGTGTTATACACTCGTGTTTTCAGGAGCTCCCAGTCTCTCTCAGAAGCTTTTTATTGACCTGCGGACCATGTCTCGTGGAATCGAATCAATTTCCTGCGTCATTGCTCACTTTAGGTCTTGCAAACTTCCTGGCTGGTGTTTGTTCCCCCGTGATTTTAGGAGCTCCTAGTCTTTCTCGGAAGTTTTCCATTGACTTGCGGACCATGTCGCGTGGAATCGCAACAATTTCCTGCGTCATTGTTGTCTTTAGGTCTATCAAATTTCTGGCTTGTGTTGGTACACAGGTGTTTTCAGGAGATTTAAGTCTCTCTCGAAAGTTTTCCATTGCCCTGCGGACCATATCGCTCGGAATCGCAACAATTTCCTGCTTCATTTGTGTCTTTATTTCTAGCAAATCTCCTAGCTGGTTTTGGTATACTCGTGATTTTAGGAGCTTCTATTCTCTCTCTGAAGTTTTTGATTAACCTGCGGACCATTTTCGCGTGAAATAGCAACAATTTCCTGCGTCATTGCTGTCTTTAAGTCTTGCAAATTTCGTTGCTGGTGTTGGTACACCCGTGATTTTAGGAGCTCTTAGTCTTTCTCGGAAGTTTTTCATTGACCTGCGGACCATGTCGCATGGAATCGCAACAATTTCCTGCGTCATTGCTGTCTTTAGGTCTTGCAAATTGTGTGGCTGGTGTTGGTACACTCGTGATTTTAGGAGCTTCCTTTCTCTTTCGGAAGTTTTCCATTAACCTGCAGATATGTCGCATGGAATCGCAACAATTTCCTGCGTCATTGATGTCTTTAGGTCTTGCAAATTTCCTTGCTGGTGTTGTTACACACGTGTTTTCAGGAGATTCCTTTCTCTCTCGGAAGTTTTCCATTGACCGGCGGACCATATCGCGTGGAATGGCAACAATTTGCTTCGTCATTGCTGTTTTTTGGTCTTGCAAATTTCCTGGCTGGTGTTGGTACACTTGTGATTTTAGGAGCTCCTAGTGTTTTTCCGAAGTTTTCCATTGATCTGCGGACCATGTGGCGTGGAATTGCAACAATTTTTATTGTCTTTTCTGTCTTTAGGTCTTGCAAATTTCGTGTCTGGTGTTGGTACACTCGTGATTTTTGCAGCTCCCACACAAAAGAAATGCCATGGGGACAAATTCGGCTGACGTGAGAGCAGACTGATATCACCCTGTGATGATCCAATCAAACCTCAAAACAATTCTCGGAGATTTCCGAGTGATTTATGATACGTATGCGATGTGGTACCATGTTGCCCGAACCATTCATCTTCTGGATCATGATTGTTAAATCACGCGTTGCCTTTTGTAAGGAGAAAATTCTCGATCAGCTCAACATAACGATCTGACGTTATTGTTACGTAACACCGCCCTTTTTTAAAAAATAGGACTTTACACACTGAAATCACTTATAACACACTAGACAGTAAGTTTCGTACTGTGGAGTGGTGGCCGGTTAAGTTTCCGAGGGCTGGTGTTAGTCCAGTATCTAAAGTTCTGTTCGTTAGCCATCACCGACAAAGAGGATTGAGCTTTATTACTGCAGTTAAGAATAGATATTGGGGGAACGATTTGGAGAATGTCCCTCTACAAAGTTGTACGGGTTTCATAATCTCCCTCACTCAACTTATGCTCGGCATGTGTAGGGAACCCGCGTGTTTCCATGCAGACCACCAGGGAGACTGATGTATCGAAGCTTTCAAAGCTGCTACATTTTCAGGCCTCGTTGCAGTCCTATGTCGGCCAAGACCTTTCCTTTTGTCGCTGACGTCTAAAGTCCGAAACTCAACCACGAATGGTTTTTCCATCCGAAATGAGATCAATGACGCTTAAGCACAAAGCGTATCCAGAAAGCATATTGCGTCTTATTATGGATTCACCACTCTTGACATACTCTTCAACCACAAAATTATGATGCGCTTTACTCCATGCCTTGTTGGTAACTGAAACTGCATGGTTCCATGGACCTAAAGTAACCATACCTATTGCTATACCTTCCCTACAAGTCGACCAATTTTCCTTTCAAATTAATGAGGTCTTATTGCCGCACGTTATACAAGAAGTAGTTGTCGCTTCGCTTCAGTAGCGAAAATAGCCAATAACTAAAGTCTGCAAAGGCTTTTTTCTCCTCACTGTAATACCAGTCAAGAACCTCATATAATGACTTAACCTTATTTTTCTTCTTGATCAGCCGCAAAATGTATGTCGGTGTCCGCGTGGATACGCGACAGAAGCTGCTCACCTACGCTACTCCGATGGAACCTATTCTATACGTTGTCATCTTTGTCATGATAACAATCTTGACGTTCGCTCTGTCCTTCGCGTCCTACCTACAACGAAAACTTTTGCCTGCCTCAGTTGATATGGATGATATATCTGTACAAAAATCTTCTTGGTTCATGGTGTCTGCTCTCATGCAACAAGGTAAGTTTCGGAAGGACAATTATTTGGTTCATGCTGTCTTCTCTCATTCAATAAAGTAAGCATCGGAAGGACAATAACTTGAGCTATTTCACTCAGGTGGCCAGCTATGGCAACTGAAGTTAGACTCGCCAGTCCTTATGTTTGATATCAGAATCAGTCACCAAAGTTATCTCTTGTTTCTTGTTGTGGCATTTGTTCTTTATTCAAGATATGCCAAGCTTAACTCCCGACTCTGTAATTAATGACACAAAGGAAAGTTTTTGTTGCTTTGAGATTTATCCAAATTCGCTAAGTGCCAGCCTCACTATCAACCTCACGTAAGCTGCAGGCACTTATATATTATATTTATTCATACAATCAGATCGTGATTCTACTTTGTATGCTTTAGTCAAGTGGCTGCAGCGCGTGTGAGTGGAGAGCTTAGAGGTTGACGGTGAGGTGACGTGGAGTGAGCGACTGAATTTGAGCGAAAGGCGAGGCGATGAGACCACAATATTACCCGCAACTCTTTTAAGTACCACTAAATAGGCCCAAGTGGCATCAGGTTTCCAGGTGTCACCATCATGTGGTTGCTAGTGATTGCTGGCTGAGCCACGCCGCTTCTAACCATGGGTGTAGTTAAGTCACATAGGATATGAGTAAACGTCGGATCGGAGTCTCGAATCCTCTCGATTTGCGACATCTGTCAAACCTTGTACTGACTGACCTGTGGGTCGGATCGTACGTTAAACTTGTCCGTGGATCAATGTCCTTATTGGTCGAAGAGCCTTAAGTGTATTGTAACAACGAACATTTTATTCCGTTCATAATATTTTTCTTAATACGTCGACTGTGATTTTGTCGGAGAAATTTTACATAGAAATCATAGGAGATAATTATACATCTATATTAATACCTGTTTTGTCCTGACTTAGCATGTGTAATATAATTCTAGTATCGCCCATTGAGACAAATCTTACAAATATAGACTGAAGAACAGGAATTTTCATTTTTCTCAAGCAAGATGATAGGAGAGAAACTAATCTTAGTTTCAAAATTAAGATGTTGTTTCTCTACTGTTAGAAGCAAAAACTTTCAAAACAAGAAGCAGAATGAAAAATAGTGAAGAGGAATATTTGAAACATATAGGAGAATCATGTAACACTGACGATTATAATGATTTACCAAAAATAAATATTAATTCGCAGGTCTACAAACGGGTTCAAAAACGGTTCAAAACGTGAAATATTATCTAGAGTAAATAGTACTGTCTTGATGATGTTTGCGATCTCTGAAGTTCTTTAGGATTATAACTGACTAGATCCCTATACTTTCTTTCCCTGCCTCTTCTCTGATGGACGTTAGCAAATATGTAGTACTCCGAAACTACTAGAGGTCATTTGAGGACGATTGATGGTAGGCTTGTGCTTAATAGGTTATCAATAGGGGGGAGAGGGGAGGTAGTTTGAGTGGCGTTGATGTGCACCAACCTTATTTGTGAGAAAGCGGTTAAACATAGGAGATACAAAATTAAATTATATCCGTTTTTGCCTACGAGGTTAGGTTGTCAGTCTGTAGAAGGGGTGAAATTCGTCATTTCGAGTACTTGTGCACTTTGTACATGCTTGTTTCCTGACATTTAGATGCACCCTAACGATCTCAGTATTTAAGGGTCAAGAGATTTTCTGTCGACACCAATTACACCCCGGATCTTTTCACTGCGTTTTCTGCCATCGTGTATTTTTACTTCTTCTTCCTCTTTATTTTGTTTTCGTCTTCCACTATCAAATACCGGTGAAGAACGGGGAGGCTCTAGGAGAGCTGCGTGCCACGCTACCTTACGCTGATTTTCACCTATGCCAACTTCATCTCTGCAAACGACTTTCAATAATTTCCTTGCCAAGAAACCCCCGATGGTTTTCATTTTAATTTTATGGAAACAAAAACCCGGATTCAAAACTTCGAACCCCTTCGGTAAAAAAACAAAAACTATTTAGATCTGCCTTCCCTTTCAGGGGTGCCCTCAACCCCGGAGGGTCTCTGCACGCGGATGGTGTTCTGGTACGGGTTCATGCTCTCCTTCGTAGTCTACATTGCTTATTCGGCGACGCTGGTGGCGCAGCTGGCGGTTGTGCTGCCCGTCCCGCTGCCGTTCCGGGATTTCTACGGGCTGGTCCAGCAGAGTGGATGGGATGCCGGCAATGTCAAGGACGACCTCTTCGAGGTCATCGCTTCGGTGAGTTATCCCTTCCCCTTTGCTTAGAATCACGTGGGAAAGAGTCAATCTCCTCATACAAGGGGGACGGGGGTCATATTTTGGCCTTTGAGTACCTGGG
Source organism: Ceratothoa steindachneri (assembly GCA_963969495.1). Taxonomy (NCBI): domain Eukaryota; kingdom Metazoa; phylum Arthropoda; class Malacostraca; order Isopoda; family Cymothoidae; genus Ceratothoa; species Ceratothoa steindachneri. Next base: position 8,334,462 of record OZ018331.1, on the reverse strand, counting down.
TTGTTTGCGTGAACTTGTTCCTTGTGGCACTCCATCTTGGCCCTGTTCTTCGGGGTCATCGTTTGTTACTTATGATATTACTTTGCGTTGATTTTTTTCTCTTCTCTCTGTGCTTCGTTTGTTTCTCTTTTCACTAAGGAGGACAATCTGTCCTTGGATATTACGAGTGTGGTTTCCTTCGTCGAGAAGTGTAAAAGGGGAATCGGCTTTTAAATGACCGTCAAAAGAAATTGATAGAACAAAGGCGAGGGGTAGGTGACTGTATGAGGGAGGTAAGGGAGATATTGTTGAGTTTTAACGAAAAGAGCACTACAGAAAAATACGTTGCAAGATCCATTACAGAAAAGAACTTTAGAGGATCCACAGCAGAAAAGAACTTTACAAGATTCACTACTGAAAAGTACTTCAGAAGATCCACTACATAAAATAACTTTACAGGATTAACTACTGAAAAGAACTTTAGAGGATCCACTACATAAAAGAACCTTACATGATACACTACAGGAAAGAACTTTAGAGGATCCACTACAGAAAATAACTTTATATGATTCACTAGTGAAAAGAACTTTAGATTTTTCACTACAGAAAAGAACTTTACAGGATTCACTACTGAATAGAACTTTAGAGTATCCACTACATAAAAGAACTTTACATTATTCACTACTGAAAAGAAATTTAGAGTATCCACTACAGAAAAAAGCTTTACAAGATTCACTACTGAAAAGAACTTTAAAAGATCAAATACAGATAAGAACTAACAGGATTCATTATTGTAAAGAACTTTAGAGGATCCACTACAGAAAAGAACGTTACAGGGGCCACTACAGAAAAGAACTTTAGAGGATCCACGACAGAAAACAACTTTACAAGATTCACAACTGAAAAGAACTTTAGAAGATCCACTACAGAAAAGAACTTTACAGGATTCACTACTGAAAAGAACTTTAGAGGATGCACTACAGAAAAGAACATTAAAAATCCACTACAGAAAATAACTTTACAGGATTCACTACGAAGAGATATTTAGAGGATCCACTACAGAGACGAACTTTAAAAGATTCACTACTGAAAAGAAATTTAAGGATCCACTACAGAAAAGAACTTTAAAGTATCCAGTAAAGAAAAAACTTTACAGGATCAACTACTGAAAAGAAATTTACAGAATCGACTACAGAAAAGAACTTTAAAGGATTCACTACTGAAAAGAAATTTATAGGATCCACTACAGAAAAGAACTTTAAAGGACCCAGTACAGAAAAAACTTTACAGGATTAACTACTGAAAATAAATTTACATGATCAACTACAGAAAAGAACTTTACATGATCTACGACAGAAAATAACTTTACAAGATCAACTACAAAAAAGAACTTTACAGGATCTTTACAGAATTCGAACTTATATGATCCACTACAGAAAAGAAATTTAAATTATCGACTACAGGAAAGAACTTTGCAGGTTTATAAAATATTTTAACAGATCAAGTATGGAAAATAACGACAGGATAAACTACAAAAAATAACTTTACAGAAAAGAACTTTACAGGATCCACGACAGAAAAACTTTACAGGATCCAGTACAGAAAATAACTTTACAAGATCGACAACAGAAAAAGAAGTGTATATGATTGACAACAGGAAAGAACTTTAGGGGATCCACTACAGAATCAGAACTTTATAAGGTCCACGAAAGAAAATAAATTTACAGGATAACTACTGAAAATAACTTAACAGGATCAACTACAGAATATAAATGTATTGTATTCACTACAGAAAAGAACTCTGGACGATCATAAAAAACTTTAACTGATCAACTACGGAAAATAACTTAATATGATCAACTACAGAAAATAACTTTACAGGATCAACTACAAAAAAAAACAAATTTATAAAGTCCATTACATAAAAGAAATTAAGAGGATCAACTAGAGAAAATATCTTTACAGGATCCAGTTCAGAAACGAACTTTACTGCATCCACTACAGAAAAAAACGTTACAAGATCTACTAAAGAAAACAACTTTACAAGAACCACTACAGAAAATAACTTTAGAAGATCACTTACAGAAAAGTAGTTTACATGATCCACTACATAAAATAATGTTACAGGAACATTTAGAGAAAAATAATTTTATATGATCCATTACAGAAAATAACTCTCCAGGATCAACTACAAAAAATAACTTTGCATGAGCCACTACAGAAGGAAACTTTACACCAACCAATACAGAAAAGAAATTTACAGGATTTATTAGTAAAATAAGTTTACAGAATCCACTAGAGCAAATGAATTTGCAGGATCCACTACATAAAAGAATTTTAAAGGATCAGCTACAGAAAATAACTTTACCTGATTAACTACAGAAAATAAATTTACAGGATCAACTACAGAAAAGATCTTTACAGAATAAACTACAGAAAAGAACTTTACAGGATCCTATACTGAAAATAACTATACACGATCCAGTAGAAAAATATTTTTACAGGATTGGGTGCAGATAAGAACTTTTCAGGATCAACAACAAAAATACATTTAGAGGATCAACTAAATAAAAGAACTTTACAGGATCAGCTAAAAAACGAACTTCATAGGATCAACTAGAGAACTTTACAGGATCAGCTACAAAACGAACTTTATAGGATCAACTAGGATCAAATATTTACAGGATCCTCTACACAAAAGAACTTTACAGGATCTTTTAAAAAAGATTTACTTGATCAACCACAGAAAATACCTTGTCAGGATCAACTACAGAGAATAACTACACAGGATGCACTAAAGAAAATATCTATATAGGATCCACTAGAGAAACAAAACATATAGGATCTACTCCAAAAAATGACTTTATATGATCCTCTACAGAAAAGAACTTTACAGGATCAACTATTTAAATAACTTTTCAGGAGCAACTACAGAAAATAATTTTACATGATCTACTACCTAAAAGAACTTTACAGGCTCCAATATAAAAGAAATTTGCAGGATCCAATACACAAAAGAATTTACAGGATCAACTAGAGAAAAGAATTTTACAAGATAAACTCCAGAAAAGAACTTAACCTGATCCACGGTAGGAAAATAAATTTATATGATCCACTACAGAAAAGAATAACTACACAGGGTGCACTAAAGAAAATATCTATATAGGATCCATTACAGAAAGAAAACTTACAGGATCTACTCCCAAAATAACTTTATAGGATCCTCTACAAAAAAGAACTTTACATGATCAACTATTCAAAGAACTTTTCAGGAGCAACTACAGAAAATAATTTTACATGATCTACTACCTAAAAGAACTTCACAGGCTCCAATATAAAACAACTTTACAGGGTCCAATACAGAAAAGAATTTACAGGATCAACTAGAGAAAAGAATTTTAGAGGACAAACTACAGAAAAGAACTTAACCTGATCCACTATAGTAAAATACATTTATATTATCCATTACAGAAAATAACTTTACAGGGTCAAATACAGGAAAGAACATGATTCACTACGGAAAATAATTTTACTGGATCTTCTACAAAACAACTTTACAAGATCCATTACAGAAAATAACTTTATACGATTCACTAGAGAAAATAACTTTATAGAATCCACTGCAGAACAGAACTTTACATAATCAACTATATAATAGAACTTTACAGGATCCACTCCAGAAAAATAACTTATATGATCCTCTACAGAAGAACTTCACAGGATGAACTATTCAAAAGAACTTTTCAGGAGCAACTGCAAAAAATAACTTTACATGATCTAATACATAAAACTACTTTACAGGATCCATTAAAGAAAAGAACTTTACAGGATCCACTACAGAAAAGAACTTTACAGGATCAACTAGAGAAAAGAACCTACAGAATAAACTACAGAAAAGAACTTAACCCGATCCATTATAGAATAGGAACTTTATATGATCCACTACAGCAAAGAACTTTACAGGATCAACTACAGGAAAGTACATGGTCCACTACGGAAAATAATTTTACAGGATATACTACAAAAAGAACTTTACAAGATCCATTACAGAACTACAAAAAGAACTTTACAGGATCCATTACAGTAAAGATATGTAGATGATCGACTACATTAAAGAGCTTTGCAGGATCTACTGCTGAAAATAACTTTACAGGATCCATGACAGAAAATTAATTTACAGGATCCACTACAGAAAAAACTTTGCAGGATCATAAAAGTCTTTAATTGATAAACTCAGAAAATAATTGACAGGAACAATTAAATAAAATAACTATACAGGATTAGTACAGAAAAGAACTTTACAGGATTCACTAAAGAAACCTTTACAAGATCCGCTGCAGAAAAGAACTTTATCGGATCAACTACAGAAAATAATTTTATAGGATCAACTACATAAAGAACCTTAAATGATAAACTACAGAAAAGAACTTTACAGAGTTCACTACAGAAAAGAACATTACATGATAAACTACCAAAAAATATTTACATAAAAAGAACTTTATATGTTCCACGGCAGAAGAGAACTTTACAGCATCCACTACACTAAAGAACTTTACAGGAGTAACTGTAGAAAAAACTTTACCAGATAAACTACAGAGAAGAACTTTGCAGGATCAACTATAGAAAACAACTCCATAGGATCATCTACAAGATCATTTACAGGATCAAATACAGAAAAGAACTTTATAGGATTAACTACAGAAAAGAACTCTACAGGATCTCCACTACAGAAAATAACTTTACAGAATCTACTACAGAAAATAAATTTAATTATCAGCTACATAAAGTGCTTTACGGGATCCACTACAGAAAAGAATTTTACATAATCTACTACAGAAAATAACTTTACATGATCAGCTACAGAAATGTACTTTACGGGATCCACTACAGAAAAGAATTTTACAGAATCTACTACAGAAAAGAACTTTACATAATCAGCTACAGAAATGTACTTTACAAGATCCATTACAGAAAAGAATTTTACAGAATCTACTACAGAAAAGAACTTTACATGATCAGCTACAGAAATTTACTTTACAAGATACATTACAGAAAATAACTTTACAGATCGCACTGCAAACACGAGAAGAAGAGGAAGAAACCTACGAGTTTATCAGCAATTGACTAGATTAATTAGGAAATATATCTAGTAAGTGAGGAAATGGTTTATTTAATTAGTTTATAAAATCAATCGACATAAGTAGTCAAATTATGTATTTAAGATTATAATTTTTTTATGGTGCTTGAGAAGCATATGTCAATGAGCTTTATTTAGAGCAACCAACAGTTAAATATTTCTAAGGCCTTTTGACATGTGAATTTAATAGTTATTCTTTGAGTAACATTTTGTTTTTCTTATAAAGTGAATCAACTTATTCTTAAGTATATCGATTGAGGCTGAACTTACCATGATTTATAAATAAAAGAATCAAAATCTTAAGAAATACAGTTGTTGACCTCTGTAATAACCTGTGATTCAGTGCTTGAATGATTTAATGAAGATGATTTCACAGAAGTCTAAATGTAGCAAAAAAGACGCGTAGATTGTATTGAAAAGAAAGATCTCATCTTCCATACATAGGATGCTTGAGTGTGTAGTGAAGCGTTCCTTGGTTGGAGATAAACTTCGAAAATCCCAAACTGTTTCCCGTCCACTTCTGCGGCGGCGGCTCATTTTTCACCCTACGCTGGCTAAAGTCCTGTCCACAAAGTCTCGTCTAAATTTCCGAAATTTAAAATACAATTTATGAAATTACTTTAGTTGATTTTTTGGCATCATAATAAATGATCATCACAGTTTTGAATAACTTTACTATTTCATATTTTTATATCGAAAGGGTAATTTAAAAAATCAATGCATAAAAATCAGTACAAATGAATACATCTGAGGAAAAGACATTTTCAAAAACAACGAAACTACAGAAGTGAAAATCAAAAAAGACTTCTTTGCTTGCCACCTGTTCCCACTTACCTAACTCTCTTCTACCAGGTAAGCGGCCTCTCTCTAGATGGGTCAAAGGTTCCTAAGGGAGATGATATTTATAGTGCGTGGTTGGGTGAGGGTTGGGCAGTCTATAAATAGGTGTTTGGCATTGTCTGGGGTTTGGTTTCATCTGGTGCATGTTAGGTAGTATGGCGAAAAAGATGCACCATCATGCCCGTTCCTCGAAAGCAGAGGGGTCGATTCACGGGAACAGAAGCCGCGCTGTTGCTTGATGCGAGGGCCACGAATATCTGATATAAACATTGCGTTTCGTTGCATTTGAATATTTGATTCGTTTCGACGCATTTCGCTTTTTCTTGAGGAGGATCCATTTGAAAAGGATTCTCGACTTCAAATTGGCAACTTTAATTTATTGTGTAGAATAAAAAATAGGAAACATCAAAGTGATTGCTTAGAATAGAAAATTGGAAACTTCAAATTGGAAGCTTTAATTTTTTGTATAGATTAGGAAATTGAAAACTTCAATTTATTGTCTAGAATAGAAAATTTCAAATTTCAAATTGTAGGATTCAATTTATTTTATAGAATAGAAAATTGGGAGCCCAAATTTTTGTATGGAATAGAAAATTGGAAACTTCAAATTAGAAGCTTCAATTTATTGTATAGAATAGAAAATTGGAAACTTTAATTTATTGTCGAGAATAGAAAATTGGAAATTTCAAATTATTGACTAGAATACAAAATTAAAAACTTTAATTTATCGTGTGGAATAGAAGATTGGAAACTTCAATTAATTGTCTAGGATAGAAAATTGGCAACTTCAAATTATGAGATTCAATTTATTCTATAGAAAAGTAAATTGGAAACTTCGATTTATTGTGTGGAAGAGAAAATTGGAAATATTAAAATGGAAACTTCAATTTATTGTCTAGAATAGAAAATTGCAAATATTAAAATGGAAACTTCATTCTTTGTCTCGAATATAAAATTGGAAGCTTCAATTTATTGTATACCAGGAGCGGTCAATAAGTTTTACAATTCGGATATAAGGAAACGAGATATGAAGAAAAGTGTTTTATTATTTTCAATATAACTACCCTCGACTTCAATGCACTTGCGACACTTGTCCCTGAGGCTTCGGAATCCCGACAACCAGAAATCTCCCGACTGCTGTTCAATCCACTCCTGAACGGCGAGCTGGACATCTTCATCGTCCCTAAACCGGCGTCCACGCAGTGCAGCCTTGAGCTGGCGGAATAAAAAGTAGTCCCTTGGGGCCAGATCTGGACTGTAGGGAAGATGGTTGAGCTCCTCGAATCCGCACTCGCGCAGGGCAGCTTGTGCAACTCTGGCCTTGTGGACTTTGACGACGTTGAAGTTGATCATGGGGCGTGAGGTTTCTAGGGACCCAACGGGCAGAGACCTTGGTCATGGCCAAATTGCCGTGGATGATGTTCATAACACTTCCATGTGATATTCCAAGTTCTCGCTCGATTTCTGCGACCTTCACCCGTCGATTTTAGAGGATCATCCTCTCTACACGGGCCACATTGTCCTCGTTGGTCACGTCTGATTGGCGTCCTGGGCGGGGTTATCTTCAAGAGACTCACGACCATGGCGGAACTCCCGATTCCAGCGAGCAATGAAAGGGGCGGTGTCGGTGTACACTGCAACCATGCCTTCATGGATCTCTTTTGCATTCTTGCCTTTCTTGGTCAAAAGTTTCATCACTGCGTGGTGCTCAACCTTCTCCATTGTTGAAAATTTTCTGACTGACGATCTGCGATCAGCTACTGCTTCTTAAATAGACGAGGCAGGAGCGTGCGGCTGCAGGTCCTGACTTGTCATAACTTCTCCTAACACTTATTGACCGCCCCTCGTATATCTAGTAAGTGAACAAATGGTTTATTTAATTAGTTGATAAAATCAATCGACATAAGTAGTCAAATTATGTATTTAGAGCAACCAACAGTTAACTATTTCTAAGGCCTTTTGACATGTGAATTTAATAGTTATTCTTTGAGTAACATTTTGTTTTTCTTATAAAGTGAATCAATTTATTCTTAAGTATATCGATTGAGGCTGAACTTACCATGATTTATAAATAAAAGAATCAAAATCTTAAGAAATACAGTTGTTGACCTATGTAATAACCTGTGATTCAGTGCTTGAATGATTTTATGAAGATGATTTCACAGAAGTCTAAATGTAGCAAAAAAGACGCGTAGATTGTATTGAAAAGAAAGATCTCATCTTCCATACATAGGATGCTTGAGTGTGTAGTGAAGCGTTCCTTGGTTGGAGATAAACTTCGAAAATCCCAAACTGTTTCCCGTCCACTTCTGCGGCGGCGGCTCATTTTTCACCCTACGCTGGCTAAAGTCCTGTCCACAAAGTCTCGTCTAAATTTCCGAAATTTAAAATACAATTTATGAAATTACTTTAGTTTATTTTTTGGCATCATAATAAATGATCATCACAATTTTGAATAACTTTGCTATTTCATATTTTTATATCGAAAGGGTAATTTAAAAAATCAATGCATAAAAATCAGTAAAAATGAATACATCTGAGGAAAAGACATTTTTAAAAACAACGAAACTACAGAAGTGAAAATCAAAAGGCTAATTTAAAAAATCAATGCATAAAAATCAGTAAAAATGAATACATCTGAGGAAAAGACATTTTTAAAAACAACGAAACTACAGAAGTGAAAATCAAAAAAGACTTCTTTGCTTGCCACCTGTTCCCACCTACCTAACTTTCTTCTACCAGGTAAGCGGCCTCTCTCTAGATGGGTCACAGGTTCCTAGGGAGATGATATTTATAGTGCGTGGTTGGGTGAGGGTTGGGCAGTCTATAAATAGGTGTTTGGCATTGTCTGGGGTTTGATTTCATGTGGTGCATGTTAGGTAGTATGGCGAAAAAGATGCACCATCATGCCCGTTCCTCGAAAGCAGAGGGGTCGATTCACGGGAACAGAAGCCGCGCTGTTGCTTGAAGCGAGGGCCACGAATATCTGATTTAAACATTGCGTTTCGTTGCATTTGAATATTTGATTCGTTTCGACGCATTTCGCTTTTTCTTGAGGAGGATCCATTTGAAAAGGATTCTCGACTTTAAATTGGCAACTTTAATTTATTGTGTAGAATAGAAAATAGGAAACATCAAAGTGATTGCTTAGAATAGAAAATTGGAAACTTCAAATGTAAGCTTCAATTTATTGTTCAGAATAAAAAATTAGAAACTTCAATTTAGTGTCTAGAATAGAAAATTGGAAACTTCAAACTGGAAGCTTTAATTTATTGTATAGATTAGGACATTGAAAACTTCAATTTATTGTCTAGAATAGAAAATTGGAAATTTCAAATTGTAGGTTTCAATTTATTTTATAGAATAGAAAATTGGGAGCCCAAATTTTTGTATGGAATAGAAAATTTGAAACTTCAAATTAGATGCTTCAATTTATTGTATAGAATAGAAAATTGGAAACTTTAATTTATTGCCTAGAATAGAAAATTGGAAATTTCAAATTATTGACTAGAATACAAAATTAGAAACTTCAATTTATCGTGTGGAATAGAAGATTTGAAACATCAAAATGGAAACTTCAATTAATTGTCTAGAATAGAAAATTGGCAACTTCAAATTATGAGATTCAATTTATTGTATAGAAAAGTAAATTGGAAACTTCGATTTATTGTGTGAAAGAGAAAATTGGAAATATTAAAATGGAAACTTCAATTTATTGTCTAGAATAGAAAATTGGAAATTTCAAATTGTAGGTTTCAAGTTATTTTATAGAATAGAAAATTGGGAACCCAAATTTTTGTATGGAATACAAAATTGGAAACTTCAAATTAGAAGCTTCAATTTATTGTATAGAATAGAAAATTGGAGACTACAATTTATTGTCTAAAATAGAAAATTGGAAATTTCAAATTATTACCAGAATAAAAAATTGGAAACTTCAATTTATTGCGTGAATAAACTTCAATTAATTTTCTAGAATGGAAACTTCAATTTATTGTCTAGAATAGAAAATTGGAAATTTCAAATTGTAGGTTTCAAGTTATTTTATAGAATAGAAAATTGGGAGCCCAAATTTTTGTATGGAATAGAAAATTTGAAACTTCAAATTAGAAGCTTCAATTTATTGTATAGAATAGAAAATTGGAGACTTCAATTTATTGTCTAAAATCGAAAATTGGAAATTTCAAATTATTACCAGAATAAAAAATTGGAAACTTCAATTTATTGCGTGAATAAAGAATTGGAAACATCAAAATGGAAACTTCAATTAATTGTCTAGAATGGAAAATTCAAACTTTAAATTGTAAGATTCAATCTATTGTTTATAAACAAAAATTGCAACTTCAATTTATTGTATAGAATAGAAAATTGGAAACTTCAAATTATTGGCGAGAATAGAAAATTGGAAACTTCAAATTATTGACTAGAATACAAAATTGGAAACTTCAAATTATTGGTGAGAATCGAAAATTGGAAACTTCAAATTATTGGCGAGAATAGAAAATTGGAAACTTTAATTTGTGTGGAATAGAAAATTGCAAATATTTAAATGGCAACTTCAATTTATTGTCTAGAATAGAAAATTGCAAATATTAAAATGGAAACTTCAATTTATTGTCTAGAATAGAAAATTGCAAATATTAAAATGGAAACTTCAATTTATTGTTTAGAATAGAAACTTATATGTCAATTAAAACTTTCAAGAGCAATTATTATAATACAAAGGATAAAGTGATGTTAATATCTGTACTTTAAGAATTCCGATTTCATCACTAATTTAAGGGGAGGAGGAAGATGTTGACTTTTACACCTAGTAACTGAAGGGGCGGGAAGCCCCTCCAATCTCAAAGTAGATTGAGACTACCTGGGCTTTTTCCTCTATGCATTTACATTATAACTTTTTCTATCGCCACTTTCTTTACAAGCCACTTCTCAACTATTTCCTTGGCCAGCGGATGATTTCGCAGGCTAGTCGCCCACCAGCTTACGTCCATTCATCCCTGGTCGGGGCCGGCAGGACGGGGGTTCGCTCCTCTCCTGGTTCCTACCCTTCTTTCTTTCCTTTATCCACCCCAGCAAAGGGATGTAGGTTGTAGCAACAAGGGTAACCTTGCCGCTATCATCCTCCCATGATATGGCTATATATCTTCCGCACATTTTCACTGCAATTTTTTTTTCATAGCGCCCATCTGGCGACAGCCGTCAAGGGCACAAGCCGCCGCAATTGATTTCAGCTTAATTCTCGGTAACTTAAAAAAACAGAAAAACTCAATAAAAAACAAAAAACAAACAAAAGCAAAACCAAGGTTTAAAAACAACAACAAGAAACGTCTTGTTTCTTGTTTTGTGGGGTGGCTTTGGTTTTGCTTCGGTTTGTTTTAAGTTTGGGGGGGTTTCTTTACAGGTCGTTTGGGGTTTCTTTACAGGTCTCTTTTGGTTTCTTTTCAAGTTTGTACAGGTCTTTTGGGAGCTTCTTCACGGATCTTTGGGGTTTCTTTACAGGTCTCTTTTGGTTTCTTTACAAGTTTTTACAGGTCTTTTGGAGGTTTCTTTACAGGTCTCTTTTGGTTTCTTTACAAGTTTTTACAGGTCTTTTGGGAGTTTCTTCGCAGATCTTTGGGGTTTCTTTACAGGTCTCTTTTGGTTTCTTTACAAGTTTTTACAGGTCTTTTGGGAGTTTCTTCACGGATCTTTTGGGTTTTATTTACAGGTCTTTTGGAGGTTTCTTTACAGGTCTTTTTTGGTTTCTTTACAAGTTTTTACAGGTCTTTTGGGAGTTACTTCACAGATCTTTGGGGTTTCTTTACAGGTCTTTTGGGGGTTTCTTTACAAGTCGTTTTTGGTTTCTTTACAAGTTTTACAGGTCTTTTCGGAGTTTCATCACAGATCATTTGGGGTTTCTTTACAGGTCTTTGGGAGTTTCTTTACAGGTATTGTCAAGTCTTTTGTGGGGGTTCTTTACAGGTTTTACAGATCTTTTGGGGTTGCTTTACGGGTCTTTACAGGGTTCTCATTACGAACTTTCTGCATGATACGGCCTCGTTGCTATTGCGCTTCATATTCGAATATCTACAATAACCGTTTTGCTACAATGTGGAGATTGCGAAATTGACCCCCCCCCCCTAAAACCACCCACCCACTCCCTGCCACCCCACTACATCCTATCAAACACACATCCGCCCACCACTTTCTCCATGCTAATTTACCTTAATCTTGATGAGGTTCTGGGGCCGGAGTCAGCAAGATCCATCCTTAAGCCTCAGGTAAGCTCCCTCACACACCCCATCCATGCACAACTTTCAAACACCATATCATCCACTTCCTCTTCGTGTAGCGTTTTCTTTCAAACACCCATCTGCATTATCAACCCACTTTTCAAGTGGTCTTCCAACCTTTCTCATACCCCTGTCGCTTCCATCCTTCTGTTACCTGTCCCGGTACCGGGATGGGCGGGTCGCTACCGCCTGTCCCTTGTACTCGGGACGAGTTCGTGCACACTGACTTGTAGACTTTGGGGGGACGGGGCCTTCTCCCTTTTATTTAACTGGGGTTTTGTTGTTGTTTTCTTTGTAGGTCAAACGTTCCTGCGCCGGTGGGAGGCTGACCCACCACCCCACCCCCCGACGCCGGAGCTTGCTTCCTCCTTGTTGCTATTTTCCCTTTTTTACTATTGTGTTTTCCTATTCTTATTTTAAAGTAGCCTCATGCTAGGCTGTCGTGAGTGCGGCAACTTGTGCCCCAGTGGGAGGTCGCCAGATAGGCTCCTAAAATTTTAAACAAAGAAAATCCTTCTTTCTTATATTTCTATACCACTTCATATCACTTTCAGTCACAACCTCATCCACACCTCTTCACACTATAGATATCCTTTATCCATTCTTTCCTCACTCAATCTATCTTTCGCACACCCGACCTCCGTCTCATATTGTCTATTTAAATCGCTCTCACTCTCGATCTTTCATTCTTCCCCACACCTTACACTCCTATACACCAAAAAACGCTAGCACCAGTATATTCTCATGCCACTTCCCGGCACATTCCACACTTAAATCATTCACACTCACCAACACTTTAATCAACACTTTTTGCTACCATTCAAAATTTTGATGTCGCACTCCAGAATTTAATAGAGCACTTCATTCTGTTTTTACTCCCATACGCCATCACCTTACACTTCCAAGCACTTACTTTCACCCTTTCCTCACACATACCCTTTCAAATGCTTCGGTCAACATTTCCCAACCCCTCTCATTCTTGCCACCAACACTAGGTCATCAACTTTCCCCACCATAGCCAGAAAATGCCCATCACCTTTCTTCATCACTCTTCCACTCTTTTCCACATTTGTACTGCTCTCAGCAGTCTACTCAATCTGCTAAACAGCTATGGTAACATCATACACCAATGCCTTACACTCTATTTATATCAAACCATTAACTTCGATTATCTTAGCCTCCGACGCATACCATACTTCCAACCTAAACCCTTTCCGTATCCTTCCACATATTACAGCCCACTTCATACATTCTTAGAACGAGCTTAAACGCTTCTATAGCTTCACGATCATCTTCCTCTTATACATCCATAAACCCACATAAACCTTGTATTTCATCTCTTAATGCAAACATTTGATCACCTTGCTCTTCCTGTATCTTCCATTCATTTCTTTTTTTCTTACACCCCCAATCAGAATTTTTGCATACTCTCTTCCTACACCAATCGACAGACCAATTGCTCTATAATTCTTGCATTTTCCTTTCCACATATATTCAATATTACTTTAATAACATTCTTCCAGTGCCATTACACTCTTCAACTTTCAAAGGCTTTACAACATAGCAACTAGAACAATCTCGGCCACTATGCATCTACTCCAGCTAAATTCCCATTGTTAGAATCATTTACACACCCTAACCTAACCTAACAATCTCTTCTATAAACTGATGCATCACACGTTTTACACTTTATTTCCATATCATACAACTCGAAGAAGTACTTTCGATTCTACTTCAGATTTCCTCACTGATCGCGAGTGCCCTCATTCATAACTCCTATATTTATCTTTCTCACTTCCTTTCCCCCAAAATTCTTGTTTCCAAACATATTATCATTCAACTCCTGTTCAAATGATTCATTTTATTCTTTTTTTACTGTGATTAATTATTCATAACTACTCTTCTTGCCTCTTATTATCCGTTTATCAGCATCTATCCCACATGTTCAACTGTACTATTAATCATCTGCACTACAGCCACGGCCAAAGTTTTTTGGACACCTCGGAAGTTTTAGGAAATTAAATAAATGTAGGGTTGTAAAGTTTTATTTGCATATCAATATGAATATAACAGTAAAATAAAAAAACAATAAATATCAATAAGTTATATTTGCCCCAAATAATCAAAACGAATTAACAAAATGCAAAATTGACAAAACATGTATCTTCAGCAACATTAAGAGATAAGCAGATAAAGCTCTGAGAATCTTACAGCAACACGAAACTGACACAGGAAGCTCAGTAGTGCGCTAATAGTTCCTTGGAAGTGATGAGAGCATTTATTCTTCTAGGTACTCTCTCCATGAGGGTGCGATACGGGAGGGGTGTGATGCTGGCACACTACTCGGTGATGACTACCTTAATTAACTCATTAGAAGCCGGCTGACGACTTCTTACGGTCTCTTTCACGTCTTGCCAGAGGTTTTTCAGTGGATTCATATCCGGAGACTCAGATGGCCAGTCCATCACCGTTATATTGTTGTCCCGGAACCACTGTATGGTTGACGCAGAGTTGTTACATGTGGCATTGTCCTGCTGGAAAATAACATTCAGAGCTTTTCTGGAAAGGTCTTGGGCTGACGGCATCAGGTAATCTCTCAGGACAGCTTAGTACTTCTCTGAATTAATGGTGCATTCACAAATGGTGATACGACCCACCTCTGAACTTGACATGCAGTCTCATACTATTACAGAGCAACCACCATGCTTTACTGTTGCCACTGTGCAATCTTGATTCTACTGATCCCTTGGCCTCCCCTGGCCCTCTATGGCTATGGGAACGTGCACTCCTCGTACCATAATACACGTCCACACTGATGCATGGTCCAGTTGTGGTTAGCACGTGCCCAATCCAGGCGACGTTGCTTCTGTTGAAATGTGATCAGCGGCTTCTTGCGGGCTTTCCATGACTTCAGATCTTGCGCGAGCAGTCGCGATGGATTGCTCTCACGGATGTATTAACCTGGCTGTCCCCTGACGATCTTGTTGCAGCTGGACTGCGGTTTTCTTACGATCCCGGCGGTCCATGCGACGCAAAGATCTGGCGTGGGGTTGTATGTTCTCACTTCTTCGGATTCTTCATAACCCTTCTCCAACATCGGAATGGTTTCTCACGAGCCTGAGGGCAATGTCGACAGTTGGTATCCTCCTGGTGCAGCGTGCGTATCTGACTACTTTTGCTCCATAGTATAGTTACGTGTTTTGGCCATCATCATATCATTATCAAAGCCTGTCGACATGGAACATCATATCAATCAATAAATATGTTATATGATGACATTCTGACTGTAACATACCGCACTGATACGAAGATTTCAGGCATGTCAATAGCATCACCATTTTAGATATTTAAAAAATAGTTATAAGGAAGATTGTTCTTTTATCTTGTTTTCCCTTATTTATTGGACACTAGGATGCAAACCTACACCAATATATTCATAGACATACCGAAGGAATAAGAAAATTTGCAGGTGTTCGAAAACCTTCCATCGTGGCTGTACGTCTCTCTGCTCCTTTCTATTGCTTTATATCCACCCTTATATTGCTTTATTTCCACCACTCAGTATTTCGTTTTCCAGTTCTAGGAATCCCTACATACATCAATTATACTACTCACTATCACTTCCTTAAGTTTTTTTCTACATTTGCTCGATTCCTAGATTCGAACTTACATCTATGGAGGCATACAAGGGAAATTTCGTAAGGAAAAATAACGACTCCACGTAGATTTTAAAAGGCAAGCTGGGTACGGTAATCAAGCTATTCGTGGTAATGGTAAAATAAAGGCTACTTCTTCTTATATTTGATTCGAGATAGGGTTTTTCTACATTTGAGCCTACTAAAATGGCTACCGGGAGATCCTACAGAAAGTTCCTAGCAACAAAGAAATTTCCTTAATTCTGCAGTTACCAATTCCAACGTTTTTTAATCAAATTTACTTTCAATATATTCTATAAGGCTATTAAAGTACAATTTTCTGAAACTTCTAGCTATTATTTACCACCGCTACCCCTGTCTGTATGACGTCAGTAGCCGCAGGGAAAGAGAGAGTGTGCATAGCGTTTCAAAAAAATACCCTTTCCCTACGATGATGATTAGTGTCACCTGTAATTAAGATGCTAATTTAACTATGATGTAGAAGGTTAGGGGGTAGTAGGTTATTTAAACAGATTTAGTTCTGGTATTTTACAGATAAGCGACAAATATTCACGGCTGAACGCTATCACGAATATACCACAAAAAATAAGCCATTTTGAACTGAAGCCTAAGGCTCTAGGCTATGCCACGGCAAGTTCGCTATAATATACTTCTTGTTTGGTTCTTTTCCGGTGGGATAAACAGGACACAAACTTAACAGAACTATTAAAAACTCTCTAAACGAACACACAAAAAATAACATAACCTAAACATGAATTTACCCCCCCTCCTTCCTAACATGCATTATTTTTTCGGTTCAAAACAATAAATGACAAACAAGATGGTGGCTGATCTATTTTTCGTTGTAGCAGCATAATTATAAATTTCTGTGGTTTAATTGATGCAAGTGGTATACAGTAGTACCATTACAATTGCGTTTGGTGTGGTTAATCTGTAGAATTACTCAAATTTCATTAAAAAAGACGGATGATATATTTAGGACCCAAAATGAATGTTTTGGGCCGTGTATGTGAAAGTATGCAGGTGAGGGGATAGAAAGGGTGTGTGAATAGATAGCGGAAAGTAGACCAGTGGTGAAAAGAGAAAGAAGTGTGGTAGGGTGCAAAGTGATGCTAGAGCCTGGTGATCAGGCTTATCGCTTTCAAATTTTTTTGATTTGTGTTTCCGTTGTTGTTTTTTTGTTTGTTTATACACATATATATATACAGGTATATATATTACATATAATTTGGCGTTCAAGCCATTTGTCTTCATTGCTAATATTTTTGGTTATGCTGTGCGCGTTAGCTGTTGTTTTTGTAAGTCGTTAATAAAACTTACTGTGCTTGTATTAGTATCTTTGTTTCTTGGTACTTTTGTCGTGTGTGTATTTCGTGTATAATGTTTCTTCCTGTTGTCTTCTTCGGTGAATATCATCTTCTTGAGTGTGTATCCTTCTTCGTTATTTTTTCATAGTTGGTTTGGTTTGTCAATATCGGTGAGTTTTGTCGAATTCGGTTGATTTCATAGTTGGTATTTCTAGTCTTGTTCTGGGGTAAATTTGACTCATCTAGCGTAGAATGGTACTTCTGCTCCGCCAGCTAAAATCCCAGCGGAGCTTGGAAATCTGGCGCGACATACTGCTCTTTTGTACGATATCCTAGTCCAATAAACGATTGACCTTTTCCAGCATATTCCTTGTCCGTTCTTCAATGTCAACGTTAATGGGGGTTAACCCCGCCTCCCGGTGCAGCTCTTCTTGGGATCTTCTTTCCATTCTGCGTGTACCTGTGATTAGGTACACGCATTTATTCTGCACCACTTGTAGTCTCCTCTTCTGTGTCTTTGAGACACATGAGAAGGCGGAAGCAAGGTATAGCAACGTTGATCTAACTAGTGCAGTATAGATCTTCTTTTTGTTGCTTTGACAAAGATTTCTGAACCTGTACAGAGTCTTGACTGCAGCAGTGGCCTTGGTGATTCGTTTTTGGACGTGCTTTGTGTACCCGGTTGAGGTGAACTTCATGCCGAGTACGTTGCATTCATTGGTGTAGGGATATCGTCTATCCCCCACCCTGACGTCATAAAGTAGTCTCCTGCCTATGGGGACTACTTTGAACTTATCCTGGTTGGTACGGATTTTCCACCGGGCCTCGTAGGTGTTCAGGTTTTCGATTTCTGCTGCTGTCATGCGAGCTTGCATAGGCGCATTCCTCCATGGACAAGTGATTATCTGGGTGAAATCATCGGCGAATTGTAAGTTGAGGCAAGTGGGGTTTACAGGGACTGGGACATCCGCGGTGTAAATCAAGTAGAGAGTGGGAGACAGGCACACCCCTTGCGGGAGGCCCGCATTGAGCGGAAACTTTGGCCCGTCCGTGCACCCTAAACTGATGTACGCCGCTCTCTCCATGATATAGTCACAGAGTTCTTTCTAAGCTTTCACTTAGTCCCAGTCGTAAGATCTTGTACTGCATCCCCCGTTGCCACACCTTATCGAACGCCTTTGATACATCCCGACAAACAATGTCCACGTAACTCTTTTCCCGTTTTGCTTGGGCTAGCTTTTCCGTAATGACGTTAATCGCCATTTCCGTACTTCGCTTACTCCTAAACCCGAATTGGTGTGGGTTGTAGAGCGAGTTTTCTTCCAGGTGAGACACCAGTCTTTTGTTGAGGATCTTCTCGAAGAGCTTCTCACCAAATTCCAGTAGTGAAATTGGTTGGTAGCTCTCCTTCAACTTGGTGTTCTTTCCAGGCTTAGGCAAGAAAATCATTTTCGCCGTTTTATAAGCGTCTGGAAAGTACCCCGTATTTATGCAGGCGTTGAATATTCTTCTCATTCCTTCGATGACACAGGCTGGTGCCTTTTCAAAGTTAAGCTTTGTAATCCCCGATTGCCCTGGGGCTTTTTGTTGGAATGAGCGAAGCGCGCCGAGTAGTTCTTCTTCTGTAATCTCGGCGACTCCGTCGCGCTGCCTATCCACCTGGTGATGAGGGTGCGTCTTTTCTATTTCTTCGTTAAGCTCGTCGATGATGTTGTTTTCGAACTCTAGGTCATAGTCTTCGTTTTCTTCTTCAGTTATACTGAAGATCTTTTCCCAATAACTTCGGAATATCTCTTCAACTTTTTCTTCCTCTTCTTCGATGCTTCCATCTTATTTCTGTAGCTCGATCTTGTGCTTCTTTCCAGTTGATCCTTTAAGAATTCGGATCTTCTTCCAAAATTCTTTGGGAGTTGCTTCGTGATCGATGCTCTCGATCGCGTCCTCCCATCTTCTGTTTTGTTGTTCGAGGATCAACTGGTTCAATTCTTCTTTGATTTCTTTACTTCTTTGCATCGAGTGAACTGATGCATTCACGATGTTGTGTTCATACATTATCTTCAGTTCACGGTATAGTTCCTTCATATATTCCGTCCACTCGTAGGTTGAGATGGTCCTATATGAGAAACGAGGGATACAAGCCCTATCTGCGTCGATGATTTGGTTATTGAGGTCATCGAGTGCCTCGTCAATCTCCTCGAGAATTGCCTCGTCCAGGTTGGGCGGATCGTAGGCCTCGAGAAGGTGTGCGTACCGTGCCCAGTCTGCTTGTCTGTAGTTCTTCCTGACTACTGCTGGGACTTGTATAGGGTTCCTATTGATTGTGAGTAGGATCCCTATATGATCACTACATGGCACCTGGACTGGTTCCATGTAGTAATTGAACGGTAGCTGACGATTCACCAGACAGATGTCTGGCTTTGTGGTACATCGTTCTCTGACATAGGTGGGGAAGTCGGGGCCTATCCGCTGGGCAATATTTCTGTCCAGCAACAGGTCCAGGCTTCTCCCTATTCCGTTGAAGGCCCTGTAACCGGATTCTCGGCATCTGGCGTTTAGGTCCCCCATTAGTATGGTGGGGGCTCTTCTGCCAAATAGGCCAGTGAGAGTGTGAATAGGCAACACATCTCTCCTTGGCGGTTGATATCCGGTTGCAATGACCAACTTTCCTAAGGCGAGCTCGACCTCAATCGCGAGGTAGGATTCTTCTAAGTTCCTTATCTGCTTGTATTTGATCCCTTTCTTTATTGCAATAGCGGCGCCATCGTACCGCTCTTGCGAAAAGTTTGTGATCAACACATCGTAGTTCCAGATTTTCATTTCTGTATTACGCGTGTCGATCCCGTGCTCTGAGATCAGTATGATGTCTGCATCAATTTCTCTGAATACATTTCCGTAAAGAATTCTTTTCGTCGTCCAGCCGTTGGTGTTGATTTCCATTATTTTCAGTCCGTTACGTAGCATGATGAGTTGCTTTACCTATGCTTTTTCTTCCCCTTTTTTGGTCTGGGGGCTGGTTGGGCGGTTTTTTTCGGCCCAGGGTTTTCTTTTTTCGGGGGGGAAGCTCGGGGTCTTTGACCTGCTTTTGGTTGCTCGCGTGCGAGTGCAGGGGCCCTCTTCGCTGTCAGATGAGGATGATTTATCCTCACTTCCAGCCTTTTCCTCTTCTTCTTCTTCTTCTTCGGTTTCTTCTTCTGATGGTGCTCCAATCATCTCCTCCAAACCGGATTTGGTGCTTTTGTTTTGGATGATTGAGTTCTTGAAGGCCTGTGAGCACTCGGGGTCTTCTGGCATGATTACTGCCGGGATGTTATTTGCTTTCAGGAGCGCATTGAGCACCTGGTTATAACAACCAGGCTTCACTGCATTTGCCACATTTGCATGGGTTATGCAGATCAATATTTTAGCGCTCAGATCTCCTGATACGCTGAAAGGTGCAAGTCCTGGTGCAGTGTTCGTCACTGTACTCTTTTTAGCGGTGCTCGCGTACGTCGTCTCCTTTGCTTTTCTGTCTTCTTCTTCTTTTCTTCTAATGATTTCTCTGCGCTTGGGGCAATTAAGAGCCATCGTCCGATGTTCCCCTTTGCAGTTTGGGCACTTCTTCGAGTTACTTTCGCATTTGTCGAATCGGTGCCTTTCCGTGGCGCACTCACTGCACCACAGCTTATTCTTGTCTGGGCAGGTGGTAGAAGTATGGGTTTCGAGTTTGTAGCACACAAAGCACATCTGTATGCTACTGAATTTTTCTTGCTGTATATTCTCGCCCGGTATTCTCATATTAAATACGAGAATACCATTTTGGGTAGCCTTTCTTGCCATGTCCGTGGTTGCAAACGTTATTTTAAAAACGTTGGTATGTTCGCGGAATTTGATGATTTCGCGAACTTGTGTCCATTGGTTGCTTTTCATAATCTCCTCTTTGAGCTCTTCCGTATTGTGCTCGCCTACCCAACTTTCAACTTTGCGGCAGATGACGCTTCTATTTGCTGATTGTATAGGTTTATTGTGCAATAGCGTACATTTATACATAATCATAATACAAATAATAATGAAATAAAAACAAAACAAACAAACAACAAAAAAAACAACAAAAAAGACAAATACAGTAATAGTATGATACAATAATATAAATACATGTATAAATGCACACATTACACAAAGCGGGCAGCCCGTCAGTGTTGGCGTGCAGTAAGACGTGGTGGAGCGTCCCACGCGTTTCTGCTGCAAGTGGGTGGCGTCGGTCTTCATCACCTGTCGCCCGGCTGGGCGCGAGCGGCGATCAGCGCGGCGGGGGTGCTGTTCTCAGCACCTCCAGCAGCTCGTTTGTTGGGGTGTGGCGGACCACCCGGGTGGCTCTTGCCTCTCGCGCCCTCAGTAGGGCGCCTCTTACAGGGGCAGGGGCTGGCGCTCGCTCTGGCCTGAGGCGGGCGGTGGCTGGGCAGGAGAGGAGGTAGTGCACCAGTGGGCGCCGGGAGCGGCCGCCGCAATGTTCGCACCTCCCTGCCACAAAGTCGGCGTGCAGCTCTTCCCGCGTGGAGTAGCCCAACCTCACACGCTGTAGCAGCACGCCGTTCGCTCTGGGCTGCTGGAAGGATGGGTTCAGTGGGCGATAGGCTGTGGCTGCAGCATACCACGCCGCTTGCCTCTTGATTGCTTCCCATTCTTGGTGCTGCTGGTGGGCGTTCTGGGCGGCCCTGCGTTTAACCTGCACCTTGAGCTGCTGCAGGCTGGGGCGCACGGTCCTGGTGATGATGGGGCCGTGGGCGGCTCGCTTGGCAGCCTCGTCGGCAGCATCGTTGCCGCGCACGCCAACGTGGCTGGGAATCCAGTGGAGCCGGACACGCCTGCCCTGAGCTGCCAGGTCCTGCAGGGTGCACAAGATGGTGGTGGTGAGGTGGATGTTGTCCTGGGTGTAGGCGTGGGCGTGGGCGTGCTGCAGCGCCTGTAGTCCCGACCGAGAGTCAGTGTGTATCACCACAGTGGCCTCCTGGCGGAGCAGAGCGTGCTGGAGGGCGTGCAGGATTGCTACCAGCTCCGTCTGGAGGGTGGAGCAGTGGTCTGATGTCCTCCACGCTTGCGTCAAGCCGCTCGTGACGAAGGCAGCGCCGAACCTCCCACTGTTGGGGTCGACGGAGCCGTCGGTGAAGTACACTGCGCTGCCTGGCTCCATGACCTCAGACATGGCCATGAGGGCGTGCTGGCGCAGCTCCTCGGTGAGGCAGTTCGCTTTGCTGTCGGGCAACTGTGTGGCGGTGAAGTGTGCGGCGGGGGGATCCCATGGTGGTGGTGGAACGTAGGCGGGGTTGGGGGTGTCGGGGTCGCGCCACAGCCAGTTCCCTGCCCGGTTGAGGGAGTTGGTTGCTAGCCTGACGTTTACGAGCCACCTGTTGTTACGCAGGCACTCGATGCCCTGCGCCACGGCCATTCGGAGTCTCCTCTGCGCAACACCTTCAACGTCGCGCTGGAGCACTCTGGCCACCCGACAGGCCACAATGCAATCCACCCTGGTGGTGAGGGGCACCAGGTTGGCCTCACTCTGCATGACACAGGCATTGCACCACCTGGGTGCCCCTAACATGGTCCTCATGGCGGTGTTTTGTATCACCTCCAGGCGCTGTTGCTGCTGCCGGGGCAGCGCTACAAGGACCGGTGCACTGTAATCCACTAGGGAGCGCACTGCCTGGAGGTAGTAGAGGCGGAGGACGGGGAAGGTTGCGCCAGCGCTCTGCCGCGTCATGGCCCTCATCACATTCAGCCGGGCCTGCGTCCGCTCCCTCAGGTGCGTGACATGCTGCGTGAAGGACAGCCGTCTGTCCACCCACACTCCGAGGTACTGGTAGGAGTCGGTCCAGGCCAGGCCGACTCCTTGGACGCGAAGCTGCTGGCCAGCAGGTGTGCAAGTCTTGATGGCCATGGCCCGGGACTTCTCTGCCGAGATCTTGAGCCCCAGCTCTTCGCACTTGGCAGTGATGAGGTGCAGCGCTTCTTGGGCCCGCGCAAGCTTGTCGCCGCGCCCGCTGACGACGAGCGCCAGGTCGTCGGCGTAGCTAAGGAGGATGGTTCCTTCCCGATAGGGGAGGGCGACCAGCTGTTCCATCAGCACGTTGAAAAGGAACGGGCTGAGGATGCCGCCCTGGGGTGTCCCGTTCTCGAAGGTAAGGTAGGAAGACTTGTGACCCTGGAACTTCACGCGGGCTCGGCGCTGGTGAAGGTAGTCCTGGAGCCAGCCCAGCAGTCTCCCTCGGATGCCCTTCCTCACAAGGGCAGCTAGTATGGCGCGGGGGCTAGCCAGCTCGAAAGCCTTCTCGAGGTCAAGGAAGACTACGATGGTGGACGTTTCGCCCTGGCCAGCTCCTCAAGCGTGAAAGGCTGGTCCGTCGCGTGCGGCTGGCCCCGCGCCACCCTGACCTCTTCGTCGCGCTGTGGGCGCAGCTGCTGCTGGAGGTAGCTGGTGTGGGGAGGAAGCTGCTCGCTAGATAAAGCAGTTCGCCAGTCGATCTGCCTCTTGCTGTGGGCGTGGGTGGGCAGCTGGGCGGGTCGGGACGGCGCCTGAGGCCTTCCTGAAGCTCCCCCACAGCTGGCCGAGGGAGGTGTGTTGGCTGAAAGAGGTGCACCACTCCAGCCACTTTGCCTCCCTGGCGCTCAGGGACACCTGTCGCGCGGGAGCTACAACGTCCTGCAGGTGCTGCAGGCTGATGGCCGTGGGGCGCTTCTCGTACAACCTCTTGTGGACGTTGACGCAGTGATTGTGCTCCCGGACTTCCTCGTTATAAAACCACCAGTCCGGGCGCCGGCGGCGATTTGAGGCTGTCCTGGGCATGGCCACGTAAGCTGCACTCTCTATGGCCGCCGTAAGGTCCCTCTCCTGCAGGTGCAGGTCCGCCGGAGGCACATACGTGGACCACCATTCGGCCAGGGAGGCTTGGAACTTTGCCCAATCCGCCCTCCTGACGTTCCACTCGGGCGGCGGGAGAGGAGGAGCTGGTGGGGCCACAGTGAGGGTGGTGAGGGTCCCGTAATGGTCGCTGGTGAGGGTAGGGTGGACCTGTCAGGTGGCACCGGGCTGTAGGTCGCCCGACACCAGCGTGAGGTCGAGCCGCCCCCCATGGACGTGCGTGGCCTCCCCTGTGTTCAGTAGTCGAACGGCAGGAACTTCTTCGAGCAGGTCGGCCAGGTGGCGCCCGGTCACGTTAGTGGGTGACACAGACTGCAGCACGGGGTGGTGGGCTTTGAAGTCGCCCGCTACAAGGAGGCTGGAGTGGGATGCGAGGGAGAGCAGCTCCCCAACATCCAGCGGGTACCGCTGGCTCCTGTATATATTGTATACAGTGAGAGTGAGCGGCCCCAGCTGTAGCTCCATGCCAGGACCTCCACGCCGTCACCACAGTACACGGGTGCGGCGATCCTCTTGTGCGGGATGGTGTTTCGTATGAGGGCTGCACAGCCACGCCCATTTCCGTCACCAGCCGGAAGCGAGTGGAGGGTGTAGCCTGCGACTCGCCATTCAAAGCTGGCGGGCGTGAGAGTCTCCTGTAGGAGAACCAGGTCCAGGTCTTCTTGGAAGACGGCTTGCAGCAGCTCATGTTTCTGGGGCGGAGCCCCTGCACATTCCACTGCAGCACCCTCAGCGTGGGCGCCGGTGCGTGGGCTGGGCTGTCAATCCGCGCCTCCATCTTGGTTGTGGGCGTGCGTTGGGTGCAGAGGGTGTTGAGTGGGACCTCTCGGCGTGGTAGATGATGGTGGGGGCTGGAGGGCACCCTCTGTGACGGTGGTTAACACCTCTTCGCGGAGTAGTGCGTCGATGTCCTGCTCGGTGGGGGCTGCGGTGCCCTGCCAGCGGTCGAGCAGCTTCTTCACCAGCTGCCCTCCTCATTGAGTCCCTCGCAATAACCTGGGGGTCCACGTTGAGACCCTGTCGCTGGTTGGGCATTGGGTAGCACCGTGGACTGCTCCTCGTCTGGGCGGGCGCGGTGGGCCCGACGCCTGTGTCCCTTCCTCCTCTGTGGCTTGGGGACAGAGGGGGTGGGTTGCTGGGTGGAGGTGTGAGCGGAGTTGCTGGCTGTGCAGCTACTGGTACCCTCTCTCGCTCCCTGCCTGTCATCTTCCCCTGTCTCGACCTGACTTGTGCCAGGCTGTTGAGGGGTAAGGGGTGGGTGGAAAGCCCACGCCAGCCTGTTTGGTGGTGGCGCTGGTACAAGGCGTCGGTTGCCTTGTTGCTGGGAAGGCCCACGTGGTTCCCCCTGCCTTTGCCACTCCCCCTCCTGTGTACCCCCCAGACGTGTGCCGGGCAGGCCGAGAGTCACGGGTTGATGGCTAACCCACGCCGACCCGATTGGGGGTGGCGCGGCAATGAACCGACGCTCTCTTCTTTGGGTTGGGGGGGCACGTGGTTCCATCTGTTGCTGCTGCTGCTGCCGCCGGTGACCCCGTGGCATCCTTCTCTGTCGCTCGGGGCACTTCGTGTTCCAAACGTGGTGCAGTTGGGGCACCGTGCCGTGGTGGACTCGCTGGCCTTGAGGCGACCGATACACTCCTCCGTCGGGTGCGCTTGGCTGCACACGCCGCACTTGACGGAGTTTTGGCACATGGCCTGGAGATGCCCGAAGCGCTGGCACTTGTAGCATCTCACAGGCTCACCTTGGTAGGGGCGCAGGGCGTAGGGGCCCCAACTGCCCAGGTCCAGCTTAGGTGGTGGCGGCCCCTCGTACACTACAAGGATCTGCCTGGTTGGGACCTTGTCTCTGTGTGCGAGGAGCCGTGTTGCCGAGAGCACGTGGGGGTGAGCCTCGACGGCCTGGAGTGGCAGAGTGGTCGGATACCGTTGAAGCACCAACTTGTTCCTCTTCACTCTGGGGTCGAGCAGGATCACTCGATCCCCCTCCTCGGCAAGGCGGCGCAGCATGGCCTCCGACCCATCGTCTTTCGGGGTGAGGACGTATTCGCCGTTGAGAGTAGGGCGAATGACTATCCGCAGGCCAGGGTGTGCTCTCTCCAGCTCCGTCACAGCCTGGTAGGCACTGCTAGTGTTGCTCTGGTGCACCAGTTTAAACTTGTGCCGAGGTCCTCGTCGGGAATGAGACACTGTTACCCAGCCTGCCTCATTCTCCTGCTGGGCCTCCTCGGTCTGGGGGCTCTCGTCGATGACGAGGCGACCGCTTTCATCGCTGGGGGCCTCCTCTGCCTGTGAAAACTCCGGCTCCAGTGTTCGGGCGGTCCTCTTCGGCGTGGAAGTCTCGTTCGGTGAGGGTGGACTTAACCCATTCCGCGTCCGCTTGGCAGACATCGGCGTGGTGGCTATGGACGCCGACCCTTGCATCGTGGTGTCACTCTTGTTCGCCCATCAGCGCAACGGGTGCAAAGGGGAGAAGAGACCAATGCCCTCTTACAAGCAGGACAGGAACAGGAGGTATCTCCAATCAACCCGTCCACGCTTGCTTCTGTCTCTTTTGAGAGCCACGGAAACAGGAGGAATCTCCAATCAGACCGTAGCTGCCCTTATGAGACAAACGAGGCAACCTTCTAGCTCTACTCTCAAGGTTAATAGTTACCAAATGGTAACATTCTTGGGCAATTAACTCTCGTGGAAGTAGTGATGACTCGTCAGCTGCTTGGATGCACTTTTCAGTGTGCGACGTGATGCTTGAATCAGTGCGTTGTCGCTTCTATTTGCTTTTTAACAGAATAATTACATTTCTGACTATTCTTTTGCAAAGCGTTTTTACTATTATATTAATATTATTTTTGTACAATTTGTCAGTATCTTATGTCAATTTGTTCAACTTTTCAATTTCATTTTTGCCTAAATTTTTATTCTTGATGGTTAACATTTACATTCCTATTTGGTTTGCGCGCTAAACTTCTACCTCTTTATTTTCAAATATTCTCACTGATTCACAACTTTTACTTTTAATTCGCCTTTCTATTCACTTCCTTTTGCGTCTTCTCTTCCATACACTAACTAAATTAGATTTATACAGCACCTAATGTAGTTAGATAGTCTCACAATTATATGACTCACAGCTTTCACATCAAACAACACATGGCTCGGCATATTATTTCTCATCATGAGAAAACCAATCATACTCTTACATTCTCCCTTTTCTCATCAATCAACCCATAAGGATTTACTCACATCTTAGCTGAAAGGATGTTGTGTGCCGTACGCAAATTTCTTTCAGCGCAAAAAGCTCCGCTATTCTCTCTCATTCTGTGGTTCATTCAAATCTCCTACCACGATTCTAATACCAGCTGCAATTCAACAGGGACAAGTACAAGGTAATTCATATTAGTCACAGTGGAGGAGCCAGGATAAAAATTTGGGGGGCTAACCTAAATTCCTCTTCTGAGTATTCTGAGAAAAGGGCATTGATAATTAATAACACTGCGTAACGTGATTTTTGTCTTTGGGTAGCAACTGTTATTTTATATTCGCTTGTGTCTAGAAAACATGATAAAACATTTATTTCCAACTTTGCTTTTGTGTCCAAGATAACGATATTTATATGAAATTGACCTCTTCCCTCTGGAAGGAAGTGGCGAAATGAACTTTCATTTGCATAAAGTAGAAACAAAACATGATACAAAAATAGCATTTATTTATTCTAGAATTACATAAGTGAGACAATTAAAATATTAGAAATGAGTAGTTTTTCGTGATTTACGCTTATACTGTAAATTACTTTCACGAATCAGCCTCCAAATATAGTCTCCCATCAGATTTTCTCTATACGATCCTCGCTAACGGCGTTCAAAGTTTAGTAGATCCTGGTGAAAGCGCTCGCTATGCTCCTCGGAGTTGCTGTCCTTAAATTTATCAAGATGAGCGTCAAGAATATGGACTTTCAGGGAAATCCTGCAACCCATCTTGCCGTAGTTTCTCACCAAGTTCTCAACAAGCTTTACGTAGTTTTCGACTTTGTGATTACCGTTGTGGCCAATCTCTGCTGTCCCCAAAACAAATATACTCGTAACAAGGAAACTCGGTAAAGCCGCATTGGAGACCCATCAAGAAGGCCGCCATTTTGAAGTCTCCGATAACCTCCCAACCGTACTCTTCATATTTCAATGCATCTAGCAAGATCTCGACACTGCTGTATTCCTCTTTGGGCTGGACTGAATAAGCAAAGGGAAGATATGGATACATGTTCCGGTTATGAAGCAGCACAGCTTTGAGGCTCCTGAACGAGCTGTCAATGAAGAGGCGCCACTCGCTAGGGTTACAGGCGATTCCATTGTCTCAAACAGATCGGTTACATTGTGACAAAAACAAAGCTCATCTTAACGTGTAAAAAAGCTTGTAAAACAGCCTGTGACGCTTTCTTTGACCTGATATTTGCACACTGTCATCTAACAAATCCCACTGCTTGAGTCTCGAAGTTAAAAGCTCGGCATTGGACTTTGTGACACCGAGATCTCTGACAAGGTCGTCGAGATCTTTTTGGTTGGCGTAGTATGGGTTTCTCTCCTCGGTTGCACCTTTGTAATCTGAATCGATGACTTCATCCTCTTTGAACTGCATTTCCATTCAAAAATCTGCGGCTCTCTTTTTGGAGGAGTGGGTATGGGGAGCTCAGAACTCTGTGGCACTGGCGCAATAGATGACTGAAGGTCTGGATACATGATAACAGGCGCATTTTTTCTTGTTCGACGTTTGGAATGGTTCAACATGAAGAACAAACAATTACCTGAGTGGTCAGTTGGTTCCCTCCAAATTCGTGGGTTTGCGAAATTCATAGCTCTCTTTTCTCCTCTGTGCCATCTTGTAAAATTAAAAATGAAAACATAAGTAGAAATATACAAATATTTTTCATTTAGTGTTATTAGAAATGTCGAAAAAAAATCCAAATAAACAAAATACATTATATATATATATATATATATATATATATATATATATATATATATATATATATATATATATATATATATATATATATATATATGTGTGTGTGTGTGTGTGGAAAACTCACAAAGTATCGCGTGAATAAGCAATAAATGCGACAAAGCACACAGGAAAAATATATACGAGAATTCTAAGTACTTTTGAACTCTATTTCGAGTTCTTTATCGAGGAATATCAAAAGTTATGAAAATTGTAATATTTATAAGGATGATACAGAGGAGAGGGAACGCCCACAAATGAGCAAAAAAACAATCAACAAAATGAATTAATATAAAATCGATGGTTATTTTTGAAATTATATTCACAATGTACTGTAGAAATTTTTAATTTGAGACTAAATATTTATATTAATCTTAATAAACTATTTAATTTTATTGTGTGTGCATCTATGTAGCCTTATGTTTATGTTTGTGTATTTATTTCCCTTTGAGTCAAGTCTTTAGAACATTTGTACTTATTCTAACTTGGTTTTTCAATCCTGACCT
Source organism: Ceratothoa steindachneri (assembly GCA_963969495.1). NCBI lineage: Eukaryota > Metazoa > Arthropoda > Malacostraca > Isopoda > Cymothoidae > Ceratothoa > Ceratothoa steindachneri. Next base: position 8,304,884 of record OZ018331.1, on the reverse strand, counting down.
CTGATGTTAATCTCTCGATCAGATTTTTTCCCTCCCTAATTGCTTAGACGGTATTTTAATCCTATTGTCAACCTTTAGTCTTTTGAATTTACCTGATTTAATGATCTTAGTTTGGATTTATCTTCGCTCCTCCAAAGGCTTCCATTTCATATTAATTCATTTTGTTGATTAGTTTTTTGTTTTTTTTGTGGGCGTTCCCTCTCCTCTGTATCATCCTTATAAATATTACAATTTTCAATACTTTCATTATTCCTTGATAAAGAACTCGAAATAAAGTTCGAAAGTAATTGGAATCGTCCTATTATTTTTCCCTGTGTGGGCTTTGTTGCATATATATATATATATATATATATATATATATATATATATATATATATATATACAGGGTGTCCACAAAGTCTGGGTACATAGGAATTTTAATATTTTATTTATTTATGTTATTTTTCCTCCCCAAATCGAAATAAATAAAATATTAAAATTCCTATGTACCCAGACTTTGTGGCCATCTGTGTGTGTATATATATATATATATATATATATATATATATATATATATATATATATATATATATATATATCCAAATTAAGAGAAAATGGAATAATTTTCTTCGGAAATAGTTATTTCTTATTTCGAAAAAATCTGAACTGGGGTGGGATTCGAACTGTGCACATGACACGTGATATATATATATATATATATATATATATATATATATATATATATATATATATATATAGATATAAAGGCCCAAGGAAATGGAAATTGGTAACACAACCCGGAAAAACGCTAAGGAGAATATTACATGAACCACTGAAAGCTTAATAAGGAAAATGGGAGACGTAGAGAACGGAAAGATATGGCAAACTATTTTAACCGTTTTATGAAAATAAATAAAGAAGTTGGATTTGAACCTGTGTCATCTAGCGCTCATCGCTTATATAACCACGACGCTCATCTCCAGAGCTACCATCCTTGGGCCTTTGACTATATATTATATATATATATATATATATATATATATATATATATATATATATATATATATATATATATATATATATATATATATATATATATATATATATATAATATATGCAGATTTTTTAAAGTCCATAGTATATTTTGCCTTTATTAATTTGATTTGGAAACTTTCTATTTTTCTTATTATCTTTTTAGTTCATCTTGTAGATGGTACACAACTTCTCCTACGTTCATCCCTTTTTTAAATGAAATGTGTTTGGTAAAAACCAAACTTGACTTTAATTGCTGGGCTTTCGATCTATGCGATCATCTTCAGAGTGTCTTTCCTCCTTTATCGTTGAAGAATGGTGGAGTCAGAATGAATAGATGATAAGATAAGATTTATTAAGAAAAGAATTACAATGAGTATTTTTTTACAAACATGAGTAAAAAAAAAAAAATAGGTTAATAGTGGTGAAAAACACAAATACACAAAAATAGAAAGTAGAGATGGGAAAGTTACATCGAAAAGTAAGAAGAACGAAACTCCAGGATCGGTGGAGGACCCTCATAATTTTTACAGTTTACAGAATTAATTTGTTTGGAGTTTATAATAATTTGTTGTATTATATTTTTTGGCTATATTGCTTAAGTTAACAGATTGATTATATTCTTTTCTATATATCATATTTTGAAATTCCTCATTACTTACTATATTCTACACGCTATCATCTTTACTTTGTTTTATTCGTAATTACTTTCTTCCTTTTTTTCTTTTATTTTACAATATTATATTATTCTATCAAATTAATTTTACTTATCATGGTTATTCGCTTTAATTCCACATTTTTCATTATTTACGTTGTTTAGTTACTTTTGATTATGCGCTTAGTAACTTTATTTATCTTCAATTTATTTATCACTTGTTAATTTATTTATTCACTCGTTATTAGTTTATTCACTTATTAATTTGGTTATACACTTAGTCATATAATTAATTTGTTTACTTGATAATTTTAAATGCATCAATTTTTAACACCATATCTATTAACTATTCACTTTTTAACACTTTCTTTCACTTCTGTTAGTTTGGGAGGAAGTTTAATCTTCCCGGTGACGTTGTTTTCTTTGTCCGGTTCTAACTTTTTTAAAAGAGTTTTTACTCACCAAACGGAAGCACGAATCCGGGATGTAGAGCGCGTTGTCTGTCAGCGTTCCTTCGATCTCCAATGCTGAGTATGGTCCATCGAAGATCCACTTAAACTCCCCATTAGGGATTCCTTTGACCAGTTTCGCCTGGTCTCCTACTGGGAGTTTGCGCGTGGGTGTCCTGAGGACCTGGAAGTTCAGATCCCTGGCGTCGTAGAAGCATCCTTCCTCCAGGATGTACGTCTCCTCCGTGAGGGGCATCCTCTGGTACTTCTGGCGTTCTTCTTCGGTTGTTTCCTCTTTTTCGGGTGTTTCCTCTTCTTCTTCAATCTTCTTTTGTCTATGTCTATCCTTTCTGTTTGGACTTTTGTATTCCGTTGCTTCTTCTATCTCGAACTCTTCCTCAGTAGTAGTAGTTTCTTCTTCTTCTTCTCTTTCGATAGTTCTCTTTTTCTTTTTTCCTTTTTTCCTTCGCTTTTTGGGATTGTTGTTCATATTCTTCTGGTGCTTCCTCTTCTTTATCTGTTATTTCTTTATTACTATTTTGTTATGGGTCATCGGGGAATTGTATTTTCAATATTTCTTTAGACTCGGGGTTCGGCGGAAACCACACTTCTTTCTCACCCCATTCATCTGCAGAAGTCGATTTAATTCCTCTGCAAACGTTCCGGGGTAAGCCACGTTTGCTAGATGTGCAAACATGATCATAGTCATAGTTTATGTCCCTTCCTTTGGCATTTGTAGAGGCGTTGTTTTGATTTAAATTTTTTCTCGGCGTCGTCGATGCCTCGAGGTATGTCCTTGACTTTGCCTCCTTTTCATTTTTCAGTTTGTCCTTTTTCCTCCCTATAGCCTTCTTCTTAACGGGGCATCTCATGGCCATAGCTTTGTGATCTCCTTTGCAATTTATGCATTGCGGTTTTTCCGGTCTGCCTTGCTTCCACTCGTGCCCGAGTCTGGAGCAGTTGGAGCAGGCGATACTTGTCAGGGGGCAGTCTCTCGTGTTATGTTGTTCGACTGCGTAGCACTTGAAGCAGCAGTTGATCGAGATAAACTCTTCTGCCTCAATTTGATGGGGTGAAACATTAAGGTAGAATCCTCAGTCCCTCGCTCATAGCTCTTCGTACCATTTCAATGCTGGCGAGCACTGCTTTTACAATGTTCGGCGCATTGCCGAATTTCTCTAATCTTGTTACTAATATCTCGTATGGAATTGTGGCTTCTAATCCGATCTTGTTAAGGTTTTTCTTAGTTTCTTCCGATACCAACTTTTCCACGTCCTCCATGGTATCGCAGATGGCTGCGTACCCAGAGGGCGTTTTAATTAGCCGTAGTAGAGAAATATTTAGGACTCCGAAGATCGACTGCATGGCCATCACCCTCGTGGGTTTGGTCCTCCCTCTTAGGGTGAGAAGGGGGACCCTTTTGTTTTGCTGTTAGGCCGACCCCATGGGCCCCCTTAGGGTAAAGAGCTGCCACACTTGCGGGTTCTTTTTTATTTTTCCGCAATAACGAAACTTCGCCTTGCGATTGCTTAAAAAATGTCTGGAGTAGGCAATGAACTTACCTGCGACTTTACCTCCTTTTCCGCCACTATTTTCCACTATTTAATCTAAAGAAATGAAAGGAAATGAAAAGAGAGGTGGGAGACAAAGAACAGCTCTTCCGAACCTCCCCCTGCCCCCCTTGGCCCTCATGGAGTGGCCAAGGAGGGACGGGGGCGAGGCCGAGCACTCCTTTATAGACCCCCATAGTCACACTGTCTAGAGCCAAAGTAGGCCCCAAGCACTGTGAGTACTACAGATAGGAGTGAGAAGGAAAGGAAGAGGAAGATTTTAGGATAGGACAGCGAAGAAAATAGTAGGAGACAAAAGTTCACTTACTTAGTCATGGGACCTACAGCTTAACGTGGAATCCGAACCACGGTGTGTCGCTTGTCTCTCACTATAATTTTGCAGTTTATCGTGACCTCTGTCCCACGTATCTACTGTGAGTCCCGTGTGCTAATGTGATAGTAAAACCGAATAGATGTTGAAGGCTGAAGGAAGTAAGAGGTTTGCAAAGAGATGCTAGTTGCCTGGAGGTCAGGCTTATCTCTGCCCATTATAGCTAGCGTGATAAAGTTAGAAAATTTGTACTTGCGTGAGTGTCCCGCATTGCTGTTTTATTGTTTGTTTTTTTTTATATGTATCTATTTTTAATATGTCTAAGTAGTATTTGTATTTATGAGGCGTTCAAACCGTTATTAGTAAATATTCTTACTAAAAACTAGTGTAGGTTTCTATCTCTCTATCTATTCTTTCGTATTCCTATCCTAGTTATAATTGACTGTATGCTATTCTCTGGTGTTGCTTCGGTTATTTAATTACTCTTAGTCGTCGTCGCGTATTATTCTCTTTCTCTAGGTGTAGATTTCTTCTCGAAAACGGTTTTAGGGTATATTTATTCCTCCTCGCTTAAACGTTATGTCATGGGAACGGGCCACTCCTGTGTAAGCGAAATTTTAAACCAACTTTAAAGTTCGATTCCAGACCGTAATCTGGATGTTGATAGCTGGCCTTTCTTCGTTAATTAAGACGGCTTCTGAGGTGTTTAGTCTAGCTTTATTTCTCTCTTTTCTTTTGATCGTTGTGTTATTATCCAATATGCCCCTAGTTAAATTGATGCTATGTACGGTCTCCATATGATTTTGGGGGGCTCCATGTTGCAGATGTAACATGGATATATATATATATATATATATATATATATATATATATATATATATATATATATATATATATATATATATATATATAGAGAGAGAGAGAGAGAGAGAGAGAGAGAGAGAGAGAGAGAGAGATGTATATAGATATATATTACCTTCCAGAGTTCTTTTGCAGAGCTCGCAGGTGAAATGAGGGGCCCAAGGTTTGTCTTGATCTTCGACTGGCATGCCGAAATATGCCTTATAGGACTCGCACATTTTAGCAGATCTCTTTACACAGTACCTTTTCCATCTTGTCTTAATAAATTCGCAGCAGACATAGAAAAATTCTTATATCGGATGCTTACAACCTCTTGATGCCATGGTGACGAATGCTTCTATCAATGACGAGTGGCGATGTCGCGCTGTGACGGCTAGAGTTAAACTGATCTGTTGAGTAGACATTCTTTCTATTTATACAGTCATCTACGTTGCCAGAATGTTCTAGGAATTCTTCAAACATATAAAAAATTCTCTAAAGTTCTGGAAAGCTCTACAGTTTATTTGTCACCAAATTATTGCTGAATCTATGTGGAATGTAAGAGAACTGTCATTGTTATCCAGATTGGCAAAAAAATATATAAGGGAAAGAATAGCTATTACTACTGTATTACTGTTTCTATAACTTTTTTTTAAATACAGTATATAATGTTTATACCATAACTGAAAAGAAACTTAACCATTGAAACTTTTGATATATTTTTACTATTTGCATCGAAATAATGTTATTAACCATAAATGGGGTAATTTAAAAATTCAGTGTCCTCGCCATAAAAGCAAAGTTTGGGGATTAAAATTGACTTTTTTCATTTAATAGAGCCACAAAATATTGGGAAATAGCACTTTTAACCCAAGGCCAAGACAAAACTGAAATTTTGTTACATCTCATAAAGGAGTCACCACTAACTCTCTCAGATCCGATTTCTTTTCCCCACATCAGAAAATTATGAATGGTAGTTTTTGAACGTCATCTAAGGTATAATATTGAATTTAATAATTATTTTTGAGATTTACCTGTATTTTAGACATGTATCATATATGATACATTAGACCGCAAGGGTTTAAAAAGCTGTTTATATATATATTTTATATTATTCCATAACTTTCTGAATAGTAGAATCCAAGAAGGGCTTAAAAAGGATATATAAATATAAACGGTTCTGAAAGAGCTAATTACACATCAATAGCACACAGCACTGGTCACCGTATATCACACGAACATCAACCTCCTGTTCCTTTGTGTAAAGACATTGATTACGTTGTCTATTCTAACATCAATTTCATTGTGAACACCGAGCAGCGCCAGGCTGTTGAGGCATCTTGAGTCAATTGGGGTCGGGGGATGGGGCAGCCCCCTAGTCACCCCAACAACCCCTGGATCCACGCCCGATTAGTCCAATAATCCCCGAAGAGATTAGAATGTGGGTAGTTAAATTTTAAGTACGAGCAAAATGGAATAGAATAGGTGTTTTATTCCTAAATGATCTACAATTTTCAAAACAATGTGTTCTAGCATCACAAAAGACAAATAGCGTTCTATGACACAGCTAGACATTTTGCGTTTAAATCGAAAGATACTCTTTTTCGCTTTTATAAAACGTTCTGTAATAATTAATTTGGAATATGCGTTGCAATTATAGTCTTTATACATGCAAAAGGAGATTGTAATGTTCGAACGCGTCCAGCATCGAGCGACGAAATTATTTCATGAACTTAGAAATAGATCGTACGAAGAAAAGCTGAGACACCTAAATTTACTTTTCTTGGAAGATCTGCATCTGTGTAGCCACGTTATTTAGGTCTTTAATCTACTAAACTAGTACCCCAATATTAATTAGAATAACTCAATATTTGAGCTAGATAACCGAGCGAGCACTAGAAATAACGGTTTCAATCTAGTAAAAAAAGATTTAACATTGCGATAGCATAATTACTTTTTACATACAATAACAGACGAGGAATGGTTCGCTTAGGAATTTTACTGAAGGTAATTCTGTAAATATGCTTAATAATAGATTCGACAAATATTGTTTTCAAATATGACCTTACAGAAATAAAAGTTGATAAATTAATTCTATATCTGAATCTTTTCTTTCTTTTAACCGTCCTTTAACTCTTACGACCACCCTTTCCAATCTTATTTAAATTAACCTCTAGTTAACGCTAAGGTCTTTGATGGTTCGAAATTTTGTAATTTGTAATACAGACTATTCACTGGGGAACCTCGTATTTTATTGAATGATATCTGACACTTGATTGTAAGTAATTTTTGTGCGCTGAAATCGAATTTCACCTCGGTTTGGCTCTTTCGGGTCCTGATTCTTGTAAACAACCCATGCGCCATTTTCCAGTTTGTTCAAAACTAGGACTTAAAATGAAGTCATGCGTTAACATTTATTTCCAATTTTCATGAATACATGCAGTTCAAACTATTGTAAAATTACATTATAACGATAGAAATTACTTAAAATAAAACAAAAAAAAGACATGAAACTTTCACTTTGGTAAAATTTTCATTTATAAGACTTTCTAGAATATTTGGTTGTTGACGGCAGGTCTCTTTTCAAGCACCAGCAATAATCAGCCATCATGTGGGAATCCCAGCGTCCTTGATAACGTTCCTCCATAATTTTAATATCTTGGCGGAATCTCTCCCCTTGTTTGTCATTTACAGCACCTAAATTACTTGGAAATTGGCAAGATGACTATTCAAAAAATGCATTTTTATGCTCATATTGCAATCTAGCTCTTTGTAGTCCTTTAAAGGTTTCTTCGACTTCCTCGTAGTTATCTGCCATATAATTTCCTAAAAAGCTTTTTATCAAGTCCACGAATGAGAACTAGGCATTTCTTTCGCGTTCATTCATGACATTAGGAAAACAGCTGTCATTAATTAATGTTCTTATTTGTGGGCCGTCGAAAATTCCAGCTTTGATTTTTTCATAACTTAAACTTGGGAATTTTGAAATTATGTGTTGGAAACACTCGCCGTTTGTATCTGAAGCTTTTACATATTGTTTCATGAGACCTAGTTTGATATACCGAGGAGGAAATATGATTTTATCTTTGCTCACTAAAGGTGGAATAATAACATTTTTTTCGCCGACAGTAAGTGATGTTCGTGCTGGCCAGATTTGTATGGAATAATGTTATTCCTTAGCATTGCTGTCCCATAAGCAAAGGAAGCAGGAATATTTAGTATACCCTGATTGTTGCCCTAGTAGAAAATTGACCATTTTTAAGTCAACACATATGATCCATTCATGCTCCCTCTACTTGATAAGTTTTAAAACAGTTTTAATTTGCTCATACTTTTCTTTAAATGTTTTGAGTGCCCAATTGGTATCGAGCTGTATAGATTGCCATTATGCAGCAGCACACACTTAAGACTTCTTTGGGAACTGTCTAAAAAACAAACGCCAATCACTTGCATTGTAAAACTGAACCACCATCTCCTTTAACAAACCTGGTATGTCGCAGCAATATACTAAACTATGCTCTGTCCTAAAATATTTAAGAAGTTCTTGTTCTCTGTTTCTGTAAAATGATTCTGTAAATTACAGGTCAGATGATTAACATTCCTTATAAGGAGATTAGGACTAAAAATAATGACCCAAAATGGATGACAGATAAAATTAAGCATTATATTGGCATTAAAAAGGGCATTTATAGGAAAATAAAAAATGGAGAGGATCACTTAAGGCAGAGATATAATGAACTAGCAAGAGATGTTAAGAAGTTAGTTAGAGTAGCAAGGAGAAATTATGAAATTAAAGTGGCAAATAGGGCAAAGGAAGATCCTAAAAGTTTTTATCAATTATACAAAACTAAGGTTAGAGATAAAATAGGCCCACTTATAGATTCCAATGGAGAATTAGTGAGTGATAGGGACTCAATGGCTGGAATGCTAAATGACTTTTTTCTCTCAGTATTTACACAGGAGGATACTTTAAATATACCCGAGGTGTCAATGATCTTTCGGGGTAATGATGAAGAGAAATTAAAGGATATCTTGATCACAAAGGAGATAGTGACAAAGGAAATTGATAAAATCAAAAGTAGTAAAGCACCCGGTCCTGATGAGGTCTTTCCTAGAATTTTGAAAGAATGTAAGGATGTGTTAAGTGAGCCCCTAGCATGCATCTTTAGAAAATCATTGGAGAGTGGCATTGTGCCAGTGGCATGGAAGAAAGCCAATGTGATACCTATATTTAAGAAAGGGGATAAAACAAATATGTCTAATTACAGACCAGTAAGTTTGACATCAGTGGTAGGGAAAATGATGGAATCTATTATAGCAAGGAATATTAGGGATCACTTGGATAAGCATAAGTTGATAAAAGAATCACAGCATGGCTTTAGTAAGGGTAAATCCTGCCTGACTAATTTGCTGTCTTTTTATAGTAAGGTGTATGAAGCAGCAGATAATGATGAAAACTATGATATTTTATACTTGGACTTTAGTAAGGCTTTTGATCGAGTGCCACACTTACGGATTCTGAGCAAAGTTAAAGCACACGGGATCGATGGCAGTATATTTAGGTGGATTCAGTCATGGCTTGGTGACAGACAGCAAAGAGTTAGTATAGATGGAGTTAAATCTGAGTGGGGGTGTGTTAGCAGTGGAGTTCCACAAGGATCTGTTTTGGGTCCCTTGCTATTCTTAATTTATATTAATGATCTTGACATAGGTATAAGTAGTGACCTGAGTAAATTTGCTGATGATACTAAGCTAGGTAGGGCCATTAGGGCTGATTCTGATGCTGTTGTAATGCAGGAGGAATTGACCATTCTGTCCAATTGGGCTGAGAAATGGCAAATGAAGTTTAACATAGACAAATGTAGTGTACTTAGTATAGGTAGAAATAATCCACTGAATAGTTATAAATTAAATGGGAGAAATTTAGGGAGGACCGATTGTGAGAGGGACTTGGGTATTTTGGTAAGTTCAGACCTTCGTCCTAGAAAGCAATGCCTAAATGCTAAGAATAAAGCTAATAGGATATTGGGATTCATTAGGAGGAGTGTAAGCAATAAGAGTGCTGAAGTCATTCTAAAACTGTATCTGGCGCTAGTTAGGCCTCATCTAGACTATGCAGTACAATTTTGGTCACCATATTATAGGAAGGATATTGATTTGCTTGAGTCTGTGCAGAGAAGGATGACAAAGATGATTGGTGGGCTAAGGAACTTACCTTATGGTGAAAGGCTCAGAAAACTAAATCTACATACATTGGAAAGGAGAAGAGTCAGAGGGGAATTGATTGAGGTCTTCAAATGGGTAAAAGGATATAATAAAGGGGATCTGGGTAAGGTTCTTATACTTAGTGAACATGACAGGACACGTAGCAATGGGTTTAAGCTTGATAAGTATAGGTTTAGGAAGGAGATTGGGAGAAATTGGTTTACAAATCGTGTGGTAGATGAATGGAATAGGCTCACTAGACATGTGATAGAAGCCTCCTCTCTGGGTAGTTTTAAGAATAGATTAGATAAATATATGAATGAAGCTGCTAGATGGGACTGACTTTTTTATGTACATATGTATATATTTTTCTAAGGAGTGGGGAGATTATTTTGCGGTTGCATGAATGGACATAATCCTCTGGATGCATTTTATGTATATTGTAGATTAGATCTGACGAACTCCTGTAAAGGGTGACAATGTTGATGACTTTTCTCTGGTAAGAAATCTTTTGTGTGTTGACTGGAACAGGAGCTGCCAAGTGTAGGCCATGAATGGTCTTTTGCAGTCTCCTTCTTTTCTTAAGGTCTTCTTATGTTCTTATGTGTTTGAACTAAGCATGGTTTATGTTTAACTCTTGAAGCTAAAATTTCCTCAGCCTTTTTTGGTAAATTAAGGTCCTTTACAATATCATTCAACTCGGCCTGGTTAAACCTTTGCTGATCACTTTCACTTACAACTACGCTGGGGTCGAATTCGGTGTCTGACTATTCAGAGTGCATAATAATATTTTCAGAAACATCTTTAACTAATTCCTGAGATGGCAAACTCTTAAATTTTGGAATGGAAATTTGATTTTAATGTAGCACAGGTCGTATTGCGGCGTTGAAATTTGGGTACTCGATACAATGTTCATTTTTCTTAGTGAAGCCCGAATTCTTGACAAAGCAGAAGTAGCAATCCGTCTCATGGTTAATAGACTCTCGCCACACCTGAAATGGAAAAGAAATTGTGAAGCGTTAACAAAAGCGAATTTTATCAAAAGTTGGTTATGTACCTAAGTTACAATTGTACTTAGGTAATTTACAGTACACAAATGACTAAATTACGTAGTTTTATGAAATCATAAACTTACCATCGGAACTCCAAAAGGTATTTTTGGCTCCAAACCCTTCGTCCAATGTCGCAGTCTTTCAATACATACAGTGCAGGCTTTATGTGGAATCCATGATTTATCTTGATCCTCCAGTTTTATGTCAAAATAAGCTAAGTAAGCTCTTTTCACGAAATCCTTATATATCCTCGTTGATGTAGAGGTGTAAAATTTCCACATATGTAGCAAAATGAATCAGGAGAGTTTTTACATATGAACTTTCTAGTGCTGAGGACATATTACTTGATTGTTTTGTCAATTTGCAAAAGTACTTCAATTCCTTATTTTCAAAATCTGAAATATAAAAACAAACATTAATTTAAATAGGTACTAATAAATAATTATAATGTGCAACTGCAAAAAGACTTAGCAATAGTGAGAAAATATCCTTTATATGAATATGATGAAAGAGGAAGTGAATTGAACAAAATCAGGACCTGATAGAGAAAAATGAAGTAGAAATTGGTGCTCAGCGCCCCCAAATTACGTATAATTAACTGTCAAATTTGAGTCAATAAACAACAAGTTAAAATTTGTTCCCCAATGAATTATCATCTCCTGGAATCTGCAAGCGTTTTTTCTTCTGTCTTCCCCTAGACTCCAACAGTGCCACTGCTAAAACACTTAGTAAATAAACTTTCGTTCACAACGCGTCTTCAATACTATTACTTGTACTGGTGCTAGCTAGTGTTTGGGATTAACTGGTGAATCGATAACCGGTTATATTACCTTTAATCTGTTATTAACTGAATACTTATTGTACTGAAACTGAAAATGTGACAGGATAATAAAAAACTATATAAATCATTAATATATTTATTCAATTATAACTTTGAAAAATTAATAAAACAATTAGCAATTAAGGAAACATTAGTTTATTTATTATTAACAATTATTTTTTAAATAATCTCTCAAAAAACATAATGAGTCTAGTGTTGCTTCAGACATACTAGATCGAAATTTTGTTTCAAATTTACCAGCAGCTGAAAAGTCTCCTTCGGCCTGAACGCTGGTTGCTTGTATTGACAACAAAGAATTATATAGTTTTCTAATATTGTCGGTTCTAGTTGATGTAGCTTCAAAACATTTAAGTTCAGTTATCATGCTAGAATTAACTACTTTTTTTGAGTTAAGAATTTCTAGAGCGCTCTGGGTCTGGCTCTTCATTCATAATTTTACTTTGCTTGCACTAGGGTACATCACCAACAGCTAAATGAATCGTGTGAGCAATGCACTTCTGGTGAACTGGTTCGATTTTAATTGCAATTTTTACCATTACCGAAGCTCATCTGTTGTACAGCCGACTATGTAATGGTTCAGATCTATCCATACTTCTCTATTTTTTTAGAAATTCGATAAGTTTTGAACTCTTTATTGATTCATTCAATTTCACAAGACCTAGCGACCAGTGTTTGCTTTCATCATGAACATTGATATTAATAAATTGTCTGTTTTGAAGGGATGTACGAGGGGCGGTCAATAAGTTTTGCCAATCGGATATAAGGAAACCAGATATGAGGGAAAGGGTTTTATTATTTTTCAATATAACTACCCTCGACTTCATTGCACTTGCGCCACTTGTCCCTGAGGCTTCGAATTCCCGACAACCAGAAATCTCTCGACTGATGTTCAATCCACTCCTGGACGGCGAGCTGGACATCTTCATCGTCCCTAAACCGACGTCCACGCAGTGCAGCCTTGAGCTGGCGGAATAAAAAGTAGTCGCTAGGAGCTAGATCTGGACTATAGGGGAGGGATAGTTGAGCTCCTCTACTCCGCACTCACGCAGGGCAGCTTGTGGAACTCTGACCTTGTGGACAGAAGCATTGTCGTGGAGGAGCAGGACACCGCGTCTCAACTTGCCGCGCCGCTTCTGATGGATGCACTTCTTCAACCCAGCCAGTTCCTCGGCGTAATATTGGCCTATGATGGTCCTTCCACGAGGCGCATAGCCCACCATCAACACTCCTTCAGAATCCCAGAAGATGGTGGCCATGATCTTCTCGGCTGAGGGTTGGGTCCGGAACTTGATGGGGGTCGGAGAGCCCCTCTGCTTCGAGCTTATGGTTTCGAGCTTGGTCTCGGGATCCCAGTGATGGACCCACGTTTCATCACCTGTCACTATGGGCGACTCGAATCCCGCCGGCTTTGGTTGTACAGGAGCAGCAGCTCCTCCGAACTTTGACGACGTTGAAGTCGATCATGGGGCGTGAGGTTTCTAGGGACCAAACGGGCAGAGACCTTAGTCATGGCCAAATTGTCGTTGATGATGTTGATAACACTTCCATGTGATATTCCAAGTTCTCGCTCGATTTCTTCGACCTTCCCTCGTCGATTTTCGAGGATCATCCTCTCCACACGGGACACATTTTCCTCGTTGGTCACGTCTGACGGGTGTCCTGGACGGGGGTCATCTTCAAGGGACTCACGACTATGGCGGAACTCCCTATTCCAGCGAGCACTGGTTGCATAGGAAGGGGCGGTGTCGGTGTACACTGCAACCATGCCTTCATGGATCTCTTTTGCATTCTTGCCTTCCTTGGTCAAAGATTTGATCACTGCGCGGTGCTCAACCTTCTCCATTGTTGAAAAATTTGTGACTGACGATCTGCGATCAGCTACTGCTTCTTAAATGGACTAGGCAGTAGCGTGCGGCTGCAGGTCCTGACTTGTCATAACTTGTCCTAATACCCCCACAAACAGCCATCCCCCTTCCTCTGTTTTGCCCTACCGATTCACAAAACTTATTGACCGCCCCTCGTATATTCGTCTAAAATTAAAGAATATCTCCCTCCTATTTTGACTTGATTCGTGAAATAAGAATGCAAATCACGTTTCTTTTCAACAGCGTAGTTGAGCACCATATTTCTAACACAAGAAGTATCGGTAGGAGATTTTCTATACCTCAAGTTTTTGAAACTCTCCTGAATAAGAACACTATTTTTAAGTGTGTTAAAGCTAATGCCATCTTGACTAGCTAACTTTGCAACTATTATTCAATCTTCTTTCGATAGTTTTCTTGTTTTCCACATTCATCTCGGTAACTATTTCACTATGAACAGTTCTTAAATGATATGCGAGAAATGATGTGGAACCGACAGCATATTTTAAAACTTTTGCATATATTGTACATTTCGCTTCATCTTTCTCTTCCTTATCAAAACTACGCTAAATATCTCACTTTTTTTTCTCTTCTGCATAATTTGGGTAGGTACCACCGCTCAAACAAAGAAATAATGTACGTAAAGAATAGTTACTAGTTGTTACCTCACAGGTAAACTAAACACAGATCCTCGTACATCTGGCTTACATAAATTCTCTTACTTAGTTGGTTAATAACCCTGTTCGTGGTTAACAATAGAATTTAAAATAAATAAAATTTAAATAACTAAATAAATATATTGTTTCATTAAATCATTTATACGTTAAATATGATATATCCCTGTTTGGTTTAAACTAACAATAATCTGCTTTTATCAGCTAATAATAATAATATTCGGTTAATCAACAGTTAACCGGTTATTAACCGCGTTTTGTTAACTAGTTTTAATTGATTATTGACCGAATAAATTTAAGCAGTTACAAGCCTTAACTGGTGCCCATCTTGCACCAATACCCGTGGCACCGGTTTTCTCTTATATGAGCTACGAGTATTTGCTCTAGAAAACCTTCACTTTCATTTTTAGCAGCGGTTAATTAATCTCGAGAAATATCTTTGTGTTTGTTTCTTAATTGAAAAAACCCGGATATTTATCATAAGTTGAGGTTATAACGCCTCTCCATCGGTACCACAAACCAATTCTTTTTAGATTTGTACCTTCAGTTTTAATTTAATGGTTCTTTGGGATGTAACCTTTCGAATCCTTAAGTACATAGAGCTGCTTATGATCCGTGTCAGACATTCTTATCTCTGTTGTTTTTCCTTTAACCCCTTTAGTTTACTATTGCACTTTGTTTTCTTAATTTTCTCATTGATTCTTGTCTCGTTCTATCTGACTAATCGAGTGTATGTTGGTGAATATAATTGTTTTTCCACAGTAATTCGAGTTAAGCCTATTGATTTCAGCAAACGTGTGCAGGAGATCCGAAAGAAGAATGTCGGATTCTTCAAGAAGTTTGGCATCAAAATATCCTGAGGAGCGACGGTAATCTTGTCCAAACCTACCTGGAAGGACTTCAAAAGGCCAAAGAGAGTAAGAATCTTATTCTAGGAACAATTGGACTTAAGGCCTAATTTGAGGGATTTTTAGTGTATATTTTATCAAACGCGTTTATTCACTATTAGGCTTATTTTGCCAGACAAATAGGATCGATCTCGTTCTTTTAAGTGCTATTTTCCTTTGTAATTTCTTCTGGAGATATACAAACTCTCCTGCCCTAGTACTTAGACTTAATGAGATCAGTAATTCAGTCTTTCTTGTCCTTTGTAGATTTCACTATTTCTACCCATTCAGATCAGGGTCATGATTTGAGTCACTATGACCAAATCATAAAAAAATAATAATAGCTCTTTAACACAGGTGGGCACCGTTAATCCAAAAGTTAACTTCGTTAACCGTAAATCCATTAACCAAAAAATTAACTTCGATAACCGTTAATCAGTTAATTCTTTAAAAATGTAACAGAAGTTATTGGTAAATCGTTAACGTTAATTTTTATTATAGAAAAAAACAAAAAATCAGTTTTTGTTGTAAAAACACCTAAAACACCTTTAAAAAGTGCCAAAACTATAAAATCAGCCCTTTTTGGTCTTTATAAGGGCTTTAGAACTCCTAAACTATAGTTTTTTTTTGCTTTAGAGTTAAAAAAAGGTTGATTTCATAGTTTTAACTTTTAAAAGGCCTAAAGAAACCTGATTTCATAGTTTTGGACCTTTTTTCAAGTTTTTAAAGGCTTTAAGAGCCAGAAAAGAGTAAAAAACTTAAATGAAACATAATATTAGTAATATAGTAGAAAAATTATTGATAAAGTGACCGAAAAAAAATCCAAAACACGGTATATACATAATTTAATTTTTCCTCTTCTTCTCGTTCTCCATTTTGTTCATGAGATACATGTTTCCCTTCATGAAAATTAGCATGGCAATGTTTTCATCAGACAAGGATGATCTCTTGGCCCTTAAGATGGCCTTGCCCATAGAGAACAAACGCTCCACTGCAGCACTGGAGTGCATGGCTGTGTTGAACTTGATGAACAAGTCCAGCAACACTTGCTCACCCAAGAAGGCAGCATCTGTCAGCAAGTCCTTGGAGTTGGTCTCCCTCCAGATCTTGACCAACTTCTAGGCCTTGTTCTTGAGTCATCTGTAGCTCCTGTCGCTGTCTTTTGGCTGGGTTACACCTCTGAAGAAGTCATCCTCTTCCTCCTGGTTGTTGCTACTTCCACTGTTGCTGCTCACTTCGTAAGACTGCTGCCTCATGGCCTCATAGACCTTACCCTTCATGCTTTTTCTCACCTTGGTGACCTTGGTATTGTCATACTTATCCAATCATATGAGGCGAAACCTGGGGTGAAAGGCAGTAGGCAGCTTGCATTGCTCATCCTCAAGGAGGGTCCTAAACCTTCTGTCGATGCCTGCCAAAAGTGCGCCGACCAAGGGGCTGCAGTAGACGAGGCCCTTGGACTTCAAGTCCTTGAGCCTGAAGATTGTCGCAGCAACTGTTTGCAGCAGAGTCCCAGTAGGCTTCTGCCTCCCCCTGGATCTTGTCGAGCATTTTGACCACGGGTGACATGACCTGGAAATAAAACAATAGTAAATTTTAGAAATTCAAATAATATATAATAATATTTATTTATTACCTTGGCATACTCCTTCATTAAGTTGACATCCTGGTCGTTGAATCTGCTGAATTTCAACTGGGTCATGACTCCTGTGGAGAACAGGCCTATTAGTCTCCAGGATGTTGTTGAGGACCACCACAGAGTCATAGGTGGAGTCCCATCTCGTCGTGTTGGGGATAACCAGCCTCCTCCCCACCTCAGTGTAGATGCTGTCTGCTACCACAGTGTTGCGATCCTGCTGGTTCCAGAGGGCACGAGCCTTGGTAATGGCAGCCCTGTAGGGCCTCTTGAACACTGCACTCTTCAGTGGAGCATATGTGTCCTTGCTGGCCACTAGGTTGAAGGTATGGGCAACACACCTTATGTGGACTCGCAGGTTGATGGAATTGACAACAACAGCGTCAACATCGTCAGGCACAGCCAGGGAGTCTTTCAGGGCGACATACTCCAATTCCTGCTCGTCCACGGATCCAGCCAACAGGGTAGCTTCAGCATCATCATCAAGGTCGGTGTCCTCATTCTGAATCACTGGTAGGTCTTGCAGTGTGTCATCCTCTGCCCCAAACTGGACAAAGGCCTTTACAAAGTTGCTACCATTGTCTGTGGTAGTCCTCGAATAGAAAGACATTCTAAGTTTTTTTTTTATAAAATTACAGTTTCTAAGTAAAAATAATTTACAGTCTATGTGAAAAAAAATTCTGATAGAAATTGTTAATAGACTAATAGTATAATAAGTAATATTAATATATTATCAACTATCTGACCTGGTGACTTTTTTATCAATGTGGAATTCATAGTGGCCGTTGACCATGACCTAAACAAGCGCATTATAGGTATGATGGCCTCTCAGGCTGATGCACGCGAGCACTGCTTTCTG
The DNA here is from genome assembly GCA_963969495.1 of Ceratothoa steindachneri. NCBI lineage: Eukaryota > Metazoa > Arthropoda > Malacostraca > Isopoda > Cymothoidae > Ceratothoa > Ceratothoa steindachneri. Next base: position 8,287,032 of record OZ018331.1, on the reverse strand, counting down.
CCTCTGCCTGGTGGTGTGGTCCAACCAGTCATGCCCAGGTAGCCTTTCTTGTGGGCAGACCAGCAGTCAGCTGTGGTGGCCACCCACTTAACTTCGCCAAGAACTCTAAAATTTGAAAAAATATAAGTTTGAAATTTTAAGTTAAAATGTAAATATTGGAAATATAAATTAACTCAAATATAAAAAAGATAAAATCATGTCAATTAGTCAATTACCTGATCAAGTACTGCTTCAAGTCAGTATGCAAATCCACGATTCGCCTGCCCAGTGTCCTCCTCGACATGGAGCTCTTGCTGGGGCTTAGCGTCTTGATCAGCCTCTCGAACGAGTCAGATGCTACAATGTGGAGTGACAGCATGTTGGCTACGAAGAGGTCCACAATCCTTTGATCCACAGCAGTCTGGGGTATGCCACTGCCAGTATCAGCGATGCCAAAGGACTCAGCAATGGTTTGCTGGCGTGCTTTCTTGTCAGAAGGAGGCGAAAACAAACTCGATAATTCCCAAGTGCTGCTGCCGCTGTTGGAACCAGAAGAAAACCTCTTCTTGGCTTTTACACAAAAAGAACCTGCTTTGACCTTCTCCTCAAACTGCATGAACTTGGCTGGATGGGTCCTCTTCATGTGCTGCTTTAGGTTGTTGAGGCTTGTTATGTGCCCCTCGATTGGCACAGTCCTGGGCAGACACAGCTTGCTGCCGTAGATTAACATGTCTCCTTCCCTTGACTTGATCAAGAAGTAGTCGTCCAGGTGGGTCCAGGGATTCTGGGCACTGGCAGTTTCAACCTCGATGATGTCAACACTGTTGACATCAACAGATTCAACATCTGTTTACTCAACAGATTTAAGTTCTTGAGATGCCATGATGACTTATAAAATTCAAAATCACACAAGTGTCTGTGAAAGATTAAGTGATAGGTTTTGTAATGGTCTTCCGTTCTAGTTATTTATTTATAAGAACTTAAATTAACTTTATATGGAAAGAGGTTTATTAAATGAATTTGGACTTACAAAACATCGGAGTAGAAAAGTGAACAAGTGCAGGAGACCGTAGCCAGCCTGCGGACAATAGTAGCAATATAATATTTGTTGTACAATATGCAATAATAATAATAATATAGATAAACACTGTATTTTAATTTTAAATGTATACTCGGTCCAATATATATTTTATTGAATCATTAATCAACATGCATTTAATATTGATATTATGCTATATCATCAATAAAAGTCTAAAATCTTAAACATTATAAATATTTGAAGCTATTATATAACATGTGGCTAATTATTAATTAACATCCGGATCTTTCAATATAGAAAATATAATTTGGCTATGCAAATACTACAATATCAAATGAATGTATGCAAATGTTTAATATATTACAATAATGAAACTTGACTTATTTATTTTCTTTCAATTAACACTAATGGTATCGCTATAATAACAGATACCCACTCGGCTGATGACTTTTTGACTTTTTTTATCATAAATTATTTCCTGTAGCACGAATGAATGAACTTTTGCCTAGTAATGACAAAAATTACTTTTATTCCATTGAAATATTGAAAAAAGTCACGCACAAACCACTTTGAAATGTAATATAGGCCATTTTAGCATTTTATATGTGTTAAAAATATTTATATTAAATATATAAGTCATCAAACAGACTTGTGCAATAATTTATGTACCATAGAATTGTATGTATAAAATTTTCCAGAAAATCATGACGTCATCGCCTAAGCGATTTCTGTAGAGTTCCAGAATTTTCTTCAGCCATTTCGCGTGCGGTAAATAAGCGAGATGTTTAAAGCGGGTAGTTACTGGTTCAGTTTTAACGGCGTTGATATTATTATTGCCTTATTATAATTGTTGTGTATTCTCCAGCGTTTATTGTAAAGAGATCCTGGTATTATTTGGTAAGTTACATTTAACTCTCGTTAATCATATAATATAATAGCATATAATATTTTATTAGTGTCTGCCTTCTCTCTTATTTTTTCTAATTGTAATTTGCTTGTTTTTTAATAAAATATATAAAAGCTCAATAACAGTTTCTTTAATTTGTTACCTATTTAATATTTAGGTTTATTTTCTATTTCAGTTGCTGAGTACAAACCATGTTTAAGAAAACATGGAGAAGAACAAGAAAACCTGGACAAATAACTTAGTCCAGTTTCAAGCACCATCAAGAAGAGGCAACGTGGCAGTTTATGAACCTGAAAATCCACGTCGTTGGAAGCTTCAAATTTCTTGAATCCACCGTCAAAGAACGGAGGGAGAGGAACAGCCTAATTGTTGTGGAGCTAAAAGCCCTATGGAGCAAGACATTGAACTTCCCGTATGTATCTGATCAAGCCATTTGTGCAAAACTAGAAAACCTTCTGAAAGACTATGAGTACGGCAGAAAGAAACAAAACTTTAGCGAAAGAAGGCAATGGAAGCGACTGTGTCCCCACTATCCAGCTCAGCACCATATGATTGTTCCGAAACTAGCACGGACTCTTCCAATAACAGCAAAGACAGTTCTTGAGAGGATAAGAATGCAGCATCAACGAGGAAAAGGAAGCATAACCCAACAGGCTTAGCAAGACTCCTTGTTACAAGCTCAAAGCTGTCGTCCCACAGAGCAGCAAAGGTATGTCGCCAGCTTTCTGGTGAGGGCATTGAAATCCCAACCCCATGTCAGTCAGCAATCCACAAGGCTATCTACACGAGAGCTGCTCAGGTGAAGAAGCACTTGGTGAGCACGCTTCATCTGGAAAAGTGGAGCTTACACTTTGAGGGCAAACTCATTGAGGACTTTGAATATCAGGTCGTGGTCCTCAAGAATGAAGCGAAAGAAATAAAGTTGGCTGCGCTCAAATTGAAGGATGGGAAAGCTGTAACAATTGCAAAAGGGTTCCAGGGTGTGTTAGAGGAGTTCAACCTGTGGGTATCAATTGTTATGCTTGTCGCCGACACAACAAGCGTGAATACTGGCAAAAAGCCAGGCGTTGTTGTTCGACTGCAGCAAATGTTCGAAGATAAAGGTCACCCCAAACCCAAGTTCATCAGTTGCCAGCACCATGTCCTGGATCGGATTCTTCGCGTTGTCATGGACGATAAGCTCCATGAGTCGACTAAATGATCAAACATAGAGTACTTCTTTGTGTAGGATTTGATGAGCAATTATGATAAATTGAAAGCAGCCTTCAGCAACGGTAAAACTGAGATTAAGGAAACAGGCGGCTGGAGGGACGACATGAAGTTTTTCTATCATGTCACGCGTGTCTTCCGTCACTTCACTGAGATGAATGAGGTCCCCTTTGTAAAGTTTCAAAAGATCCTAAACATCAGCAATGCACGTTGAAACTCTCGTGTCATTCTAACCCTTCTTGCGTTCATTCTGATGCCTGACACCCGAAGCAGGCTGCGTAAAATCTGTTCATTCATTTCCTACTCATGGGCTGACCATTGGTTCAGCACCCACTTGTTCCGCGCTGAAGATTTTTATGAACTATCTGCAGCTCTGAATGAATACCCAACAGGTCTCAAATACCTTAAAACCCACTGGAAAACAGATGAATCTCCAATCAATATTGCCCGAAGCAACCAGTGCTGTGAGCGTGCGGTCAAAGTTATCCAAGACTTGCACAGGTCTTGCCACAACAAGGACAACCTATCACTGAGATTCATCCTGTCCAATGACATTATTGTAACTAATTTACATCCTTGTGTGTTTGATGACCCTATATAATGTTATATATATGTGACTAAGAGGCTTGTGTTCAATCTTGTATATGCTGCCAGTGACTTCAAAAACTGGACAAAAAAGCTGACAAATAAAATTTTTAAAATCATTTTGTGCGTCAGGTTTTTTTATCAAATCACCCTGAAAGTAAGATTTTATATAATCTTTAATTAAAGCTCATCAAATTATGACACAGGGATATGAGGTTGTAAAAAAGTCATCACCCCTAATACCCACGTTGTAACCGTAATAGCTCTCCAGAGTGAAGTGAAGCCTCTTTCTACCAGCACATCCTTTTATTTAAAGCGATGCATTGCGTGCTATAGAGTAATACCTTTTAGATATAGCGCTGCGTTGCGTGCTATGGTGCAATATCTTATTTGTTTATTAAAGAAATTTTCTATGATCTATTAATAGAAAATAATTTCTTAAATATCGAATACATAAAATATCATTTTGAACTCACAGTTCGAAGTTTGATTAAAAGGTTATTTATAATAATAAGTAGCGTTATATCGGGGTTGAAAGAATGACACATACATTATTAAATAGGCCAAGACTCTACATCTGTATTTAAAATCTGAAAATAATAGAAACTTTTAAACGTTTACCGGTTTTTATGAATTTTGGGGGTTGGCGGACTTGAGTTAACGGAAGTTAATTGGTCCGATAATGATTTCCAAAGTTAACTTAAAAGTTAAATCGTTAACGAAAATGTTAACCTCGTTAATTAACGAGTAAAGGATTAACGGTTTAGTTCCATCCCCACCCCCTTAAAACAGATCTAGTAAAATTTTCCATTTTCTACTTTAAAAATACGAATTGAAATTGAAAAATTGATTAATTCCTTGATTTAGATATAAAATAGGCGTCAAATATTTAGAACAAATGAAGTATCAGTCCTCAGTATGACAAATAGCAGATTAATTTTTATTTATTTATTAATATATTTTAGAAAGTAAAAACTATTTGGGGGGTATTTGGGGGAAAAAATCTTTTTAAAATAAGATAAGAGTTTAGTTTTAAAACTATCGTTTAAAAAGCACATCTCTGAAATTACCAAATATATGGGCATTTGTGGAACATTTATGAAGAATTGTGGGGAGAGGTCAAGGAGTTTATCAAGCAACTTTTTAAAATTCTTTTTATACAAGTCAGAAGCAAATAAATACTTTATAAAATATTTTTGGAGAAAAATAAATTCATTATGAATTAAATGGTAGGTGGACGTTAGAGAGAAACTTCTATGTATTAAGGTTTTTATTGACGATATTTTATATTTAAAATCACAGAAACCAAAGTAATTTAATCCTAGTCCTGTGAAAGTAGGTTTTTTTAGTAAAGAGTTGTTTGGAACTTTCTCTCATCGTTATCACGGGTAACAAGACGATCATTAGATTGTACTTCCATGCTGAATTTGATGTTGGGGTGTAAAGTGTTAAAAAAAAAACATTAAAAAGTTGGCTATGTGTAGGGTTTTCGAAAATGGCAAAAGAGTCATCAACAAAACGGCGATAGAAGGAGGGTTTGTAATTGAAATTAGCGAAGGACATTTCATCTTTGAGATGTGTCATGAAAAGGTGAGCTGCAAAGGGTCCCATTAGAGAATCCATTGTAACGCCATCAATCTGGCAATAAACTTTATTATTAAAGGTGAACAAGATTTAGACAGGGTTAATTCCATAGCCTTTTTTAATTAGATTCTTGAAAATCAATGAAAAGTATGTTGCGAATGGAACACCTTATTTTGCTCTTACAGTCTTTAATATTATTTTGTATTTTTATAAATTTTAAACTTATTCTATTTTTTCATTTTTTTTTTTAAGGTTGTTTATTCTGCTTAAATTTTTTTAGTTTAACTATTTTTTTCGTTTTAGTCATTTTTAAAGCAATTTTGACTACTACTTGTTCGTATCTAGTATTTTAAACAAATTTAAAACTTACTCTCCTTTGTCAATTTAAAAAAAACATTTGTTTATTCTTCTTATAGTTTTACATTAATATACATTTTATTAGCATTTTATAATTAGTAATTTTCAAATCAATTCACTATCTTTATGACCACCTCCTGTCCATACTTTCTATCTATGTATTAATTTTAGTAATCTTGTATTTTAGCCTCAGATGAAAACTTGTAGTTTTTTAAACGTTGCGTGGAACATTAAATCATGTTGCATCCGTTTCTCGTGGCTCTGGGATTACGACTTAATATTAAATGCAGGCTTTACGGCCAAGCTCCGTACAAGTATATATATATATATATATATATATATATACATATATATATATATATATATATATATATATATATATATATATATATATATATTGCGGTTAAGGGTAATATTAATACCTTAATCCGTTAGAAAAGTCTCCTGGACTTCTTCAGCCCTCTTCAGGAGCCCCACCTCTGCGACTGAGCCACCATCCATTTCTCTAAAAACGAAATTTCAAGAAGTCTTTTGTTTAAGTTGGGGTTTGAAACTAACAGAAAACGAGAAGAGAAACCTACCCCCACGCTGTATTCGATCTATCCGGCAGAGATGGCAACACCTAGAATGCTTGAATGCCTGATTATACATTTCGTTGACAGTCAACTAGTCGTCACCCAATACAAGAAAGAAGTAGTTCAGGCACGTTCACCAGCTAGAGAGATCGACAACATCAAACAATTCGTTAGGGATTGAAAAAAAGAACAAACAGAAAAAGAAATTACTCTATGCTCAATCTCGAGACACAAAGTAGCTGATATCGAAGTAGAAGGATGGCTTTACCCATATCATCCGGAAGGCAAAGTACTGTATTAACCACAACAGGATACGTACGATACTTAGCCGAAAGAAAATTAAGAACTACTACTGTGATAAGCCTCCAATTTACTTTAAGAGGCTTAAGCACAAAGAACAAAAGAAAAAAAAATCTCTTGTTCTAGGAAGAAAGTTTCCTATCTCCTAAACAGCCTAGAGTTCAAAACAAACCCTTCTCTCTATTAAAACAGCAGAAAAAGACCTAAGGGAAGAACCCAGCAAGTTCTACATAGAGAAGCAAAGATCGACCCACTCAACATTGCCATTACAAAAAGAACGGAAAAATATGGAGAAAAATCGTTACTCTTCCTCCGGTTTTTGCAGAAAATACCACCACACATTTTAACTCCAGATTCCCCACTGTAATAATTCAAAAGGGAATGATTGAAATACCACTGTACACTTAATGAAAATTAGCAAACATGATCGAAAAGAGACCAGTTCCTAAGGAGCTCAACCAAATGTGAATTTCCCTAACCAATTATGACTAAACCACCCAATAGCTCCCTAGAAAAGTGACCCCAACAATAACTAACCACCTAAGGCGCCCCAAAGTGATCAAAACCCTTAAAGTGAACATTAACTGAAAGTAAAACCGAGATCAAATGATATAATAATGAAATGGTAAACTACAGTGATAAATACAAAATTAGTGCAACACAAAGTTACTATAGTGATGTGAAATTGATAAAAGTGTTTAAGAAGTAATACTACAAAGTAAACGGAAGGTTTAAAAACAATACACAGAACACGATGCATAAGAACAATACATCAGAACAAACATCCAATAACACTACACAACTGAATAGTGACTTAACAAAATATGCAAATAACGGCATGAATGCTACAAAAAAACACAAATGAAAAGAAGGTAAAATGAGTACAAAGATTTTCCGGCTCACCCGACATCTATAAAAGAAGTTTGTGATTATATACTAATATAACAACAAATATAAAACGGAAGAAAATGGAAATGGATAAGAACAGTTGATGGTTCGGATTCCACATTAATCAGTAGGTCCAAAACAATGGGCCGATTCCATTCTAACTTCCTATCCCCAGCTAAAAAGAGAAGGTCAACTGATATCAACTTCTTATCTTTTAATAAATATACTCTTCTTCTCAACCCTATTTCTTCTCCTCGGGGAGAAGAAGCGAGGGAGCAGGAGAGGTCGACAGGGGGTATTCCCTCCTCCTGTCCCACCAGGAGGGGGGAGATTATAGGTGAGATTATAAAATTAAATGACAGACAGAACAACCAAGAAAAATACTGATATTTTTAATATCATTTTAAGGAAACCGAGATGGCTAGAAAGACAAAGGAAAAAGATATAGTAACCTTTCACCCAAAGATTACACCCGAGATAAAACCAGAAGAATTTGTCAGCGTATTATCACGCTTCCGATGCTATGCTTTAGATCGCCACGTCGCCAAAGACTGTCCCAAGAGGAACATCAGATTTTGTTCAGAATGTAGCGCAGAAAACCATTCTTGGCGCGAATGTCAGAACTAACATACGAAATGTTGGAGTTTCAGAGGTCCCCACAGGGACCTCCGTTTCCCGTTGAAGAGGGATACCATCAAGAAGAATATTGAGTTCTCAATATACAATATAATCATATCCTAATACATCATCCTCAAGTAACTCCGATGGTTTTTACACTAAAAGAGTCGCGCAACGAGAAGAGAGGAGTTACGCCCAAACCACCTAAGCCAACCGGACCATCGCCTTGAGACCCATGGTTAAGGAAAACATCACTAAGAGCAACTAGCGAAAAGTGCGCCACACGTAGCGAGGAATAAGACGATGAAGAACTGCGATGCAATGCCAAAGACATAAACCTCAAGTTATTTCCGACAAAGGATAAGCCTTTCTGCAAGGGCAATTAGCAAGAAACGACCGGGTCCTTAGGTTCCTAAGGTGTATGAAGATCGAAATTAGTATTAGAAGTTATAAGAAAGCGTTGAAATTTGGAATAAGTGTAGAGAGATGTGTTGGTGGAGTAGATATGTGTATAGTTGTTACCAGGTGACTGGATCGTCCTTTCCCTTATCAATCTTGCTATAGAGCGCGGCGGCTTTAAATGGGAGCTAGATTGACCCGAGTTTGTGGCGAATGTTTGGAACGCTCTATCAAACTGAAACGTGACACTGACCGACGACAATGCAATGCAAATTACCCCGAGAGATGTGTCTAAGAAGAAAAGATATGGAAGAGCCGTCACCGATAGAACGACAAGCGAAAAGCACTCGCTGCTCAGTGACGAGTACTTTAAATTAATGAATAGTAGTGGTAGATAAGTACAGAATTTTATAATCATACCTAGTTCAATGATTTATTTATTGTTTATTTATGGTTAACGCTATCTTTCACCCTTCTCATTTGTATCCAGTGGACGAAAAGATAGTGAGAGATTTAAAAGAGTTGCGAAAGACGAGTCGAGAGACAGTACTAGTTTCTCATGGTGCACCGGGTTCGGGAGGATGTGGTAGCACCAATTCGATCTTCATTATAGTCAATTTGAAAAGAATTAAACAAATATGATAATTTAAATTAGTATTGTAACTTATGTACTCAAAAATGTTACATAGCAATGCATAATAATGTATGTAGTAACGTACATGCTTAATCGAATAATTTGTAATAACGATTGTAATTTACAAACTAAAAAACAGTTAACTATCTATAATAATGTATTATTTATAACAAACATTCTTTGTAAATGCCTATTGATTTTTAGTCGCGGGCGACTCTACATCTCAGTATGTCGGTCAGTCGGCTGGTCCCCGTTTTGATTTTTTCAATAACATCATAACTATTCGGCTGATTCTAACGAAATTTAAAACCTTTATGTTGTTTTACATTCTCTTTCGAATGATATAATTTTCAAGGTCCTTCCAAGGTTAGTCCGGGAATTATTTTGTTTTGGCAATAACATTATAAGTATTCGGCCGATTCTAACAAAATTTGAAACCCTTATGTTGGTTTACATTCTCTTTCGAATAATATAATCGTCAAGGTCCTTCCTTTCAAGTTTAGTCTGGGAATTATTGAAAGTTTTGAAGGTCATAAGGTCATAAATCAGAATAAGTGGGAGCACACGACTTTTGGTCAGCAGACCTTGTTATTTTGATTATTTGTATTTTGAAGCTCAGTTAGCCGCATTTTCACTTTGTACTCATGTTTTCTTGGCATAATTAGTTTATTTAGTTAATTATTTAAAATATAAGATATGGTGAAACAGCTAGAACAACAGCATTACATAACTCGAGTTGTTTCACAATCTTTCATTGAAATGCCTACCTATTTCTTTTGATATTATTTTTTTTAACCAAAATTACCAGCCGAACGCATGTTATACTACCCCGCAAGGTGGTGGTGGTGTAGCAAGGTTATTAATGCCCCCTTTTACAACTTTAGCCTTGAGTAACGCCACGCCTTCCGACCCCAGTGCCCCAAGAGAAAATAATACTCTCTCTCGGCTGGTTTTTGCACCTCTTTTAAATCCCTCTTTATCTTTTTTGACCAATAACGGGTGTTGGAACTTATTTTTATAATCACTAATTATAATAAGTTAACTTATTTGTAAATTCATTCCTATCTGAAAGAGAAATTTATCAAAGGGATGAAACAGCATTTCATAATCCGAGGGTCACCGCGATAATTGGAGCTTAGAGAAAAATAACGAGATCTCGAAGAATATTTATTCATAAAAAATAACAAGAGGGTATCAAGGATAAATTCACAGTTTAAGATTAATTCTGCGAATAATTTGGGTAAACGTGTAATAAATAATTGGAATAAGAATAGAGGCTTGAAAGCCATGAGTTTATTAGAATAATCTTATTATTCTACTTTACGTTGTATTAAAAGTTAAACTACTTTGGAAAAATAAACTTCCAATGTTAAAAGTATTATGCTAAATAAAATTGTTGTTTATTACAAATAGTTATTTATGTAGTTATTACCAATGTGAGAAGTTAAAACAAGAGACGTTTGGTTACCCAGCAACTCTCAAAACACTCCTATTTCCTTTTAACCCCTTATCTCTTACTCAACTTTTGCACTCTACTACAAAAGTCTCCAACCCGCGGTCCGCGGGCCACATGTGGCCCGCGATGCCATTCCGTGCGGCCCATGGCCACTTCTCATCGGTGCGGCCCTCCATCTTTCCAATCATATTCTTTCTCAAGAGCATCTTTTAGGATAGGTTAAGTTACGGTTAGGTTAGGTTAAGTTAATTGCTTAGTTTAGGTTAGATTAACTATATTTTTTGACGAGTTTAGTCTTCTTATCTTAGTCTTCTTTTATGTTTCCCTGATTTTGAAAAGCTTTTGTGCTGAGAAATGTCCCCGGTTGACTCCTTAATAAATTCTTTAAATTCTTTGTTTTCGATAATATGTGGTTTTCACAGTTTTTGTTGCTATTGGTGCGGCCCGCGGGCTATCCCGGGGGTTGTTGGTGTGGCCCGCGGGACACCTCGGCTTGTTGGCGCGGCCTTCGCACCTAGGAAACTAGTTTCTGAATAATGCGCTTCCAAAGTACTACAGTTCTTTGCCTGCCTAGTGATGAATCTTCCTCAGAATTTCTTGAAAAGAAGTAAAAAAAACCAGTGGAAATTGTGAGGACAAGTAAAAATGTGAAGAATGTCTGCATAACCCGAGTAAAAACTGATACTTGGGGATGATAATATAAGATGGGGAGAATTGAAACGCCTCTGAACTTGCAGCGAAGGCAGGTCCTCTGGCGAGGGTCAAAACAAAGAAACCAGGTCAACAGAGCTAACTCACGTGGCTTCAGTTATTCTAATTTATGACCTTACGACCTTCAAAACTTTCAACAAGTTAGGCAATACGACCCAGAGATAGTTTTATTTTAATATTTCCCGGAGTAACCTCAGGAGGACCTTGGCAATTATATAATTTGAAAGAGAATGTAAAACAACATAAGGGTTTCAAATTTCGTTAGAATCGGCCGAATAGTTACAATGTTATTGCCCAAAAAGACTCAGTGAAAAGAAAGACGGTTACCATCCGACCGACCAACCTACGGACCGACATAGTAATTCATAGACTCGCGTCCACGCGACTAAAAACGTGGAAGTGAAACAAAAAATAAATGAGAAAACTCCATTTATAAGAGGTTTTAGAGATTGTTCCGGCGATCGCTTTCTTCATTACTTCGCACTACACCAACTATTGCAACCTTTCAGAGAACTATGTCTTCATCGGAGTCGACGTGACCACCAACAACTACATCAAGCAGCTACCTCCATCTGAGGCCTGCGGCATCAAAGAGCTTCCTCCACAGTACATCACCGGGGGCATAGGAATAGGAGTCCAACACCATTCTCCTTTTCTTCCGATCTTCGATCACAGGTACTCATCGTCCTAATTACATAAGCTGTACCTCAAAATAACATATATTCAAGAACCTCCGATGATGTGGTACTAGTTCTTTTGAGTTCCTGAACTTTACCTACGAACGTGATGATGGAGGGTTGAAATTCGCCCTCCTGGTATTTTGGTTGTCTTGTTGCCGCGTGTAATCCTAAACCCTTTCCTCTATTACCCGACACCCTGTTTTTTTCTGTAGTGAGACAGAAGTTTCCTGTTTTCTACACCTTTTTTTAAATTTTTTTACTGAAAAAAAATAAGGTTCAAGAAACGCGTCATTTGTCTATTTTCAAACTGTTGAACTTGAGTATCGTTGTTAATGTCCTAAAAAATACTGGAGTTGATAGACAAATCAATTTAACTTTTTCAAGCAATTTGTGTCTCTCACACAATGGAGTGGGCCATCTATTAGGTAGTCTAGAAAATAATGCTGTTTTTTTTTAAGGTGGAATGTTTAAAATAACCAAAGAGCTAAATATAATAAATGTATTTTTAATCCAAGTATGTAGGTTCCATGTGGTTGAATACACTTTTGCCGACGTATTACAATGTCATTTATGTCTTTAATGTAGAAGTTTTCACGCCTCGAGTCAAGAATGGTCTTAGAAGCTTCTTCCGCACCTGCTATAGTTTGAAATCGCTTATTCTTGAGAAAAATTTGCAGATGTTTAAAAATATGAGCGATGTCTCGAGAAAAGGGTGGATGAAGCATGCCTTCAATTTCCAAGTTGTTTAATTTCTGAAACGTCACCTTTGCCATATGTGGCTGAGCATTGTCGTAAAGGAATAGGACCTTTACGATTGACTAAAGCGTGCTGTATTTTGCGCAACTTTACCTGTAATTCGTTCAGAAAGTTATAGTGGATAATCCCATATGCAGTCCACTATACTGTCACCATGCAATTTCTTTATGGAACACGGGCTTTGAGATATACTTTGGTTTCTCTTGTTGGCCAATGACTGCGCAGCCCTTCTTGTGTTGTTGTAAAGACTCCATTTTTCATCACAAGTAACTATCCGTTCAAGAAATCGATCATTCTAGTTTCTTAGCGAGAACGTTATACAAATCTGGTAGCGACGATTTTGTTTCTCATCTTTCAGTTCATGCGATACAAACTTATCCATCTTTTTTATTTATTTCCAATTGTAAATAATTGGGTTGTAATGCATTATTTGTTTGCTCCCATTGTTCCAGCGAGCTTAAGCACTAATGTATGAGGGTCTACCTCGGCTACTTCCCTAGTGTGTCATTTCCAAAAGATCGATTCTTCCCTGGACGTTGAATATCTATAAGACTCATTTCCTCTCCGAAATCTCTGAAACCAACTCTGCACTATATGAACATAAACCGATCCTTAGGCAAATGCTCTATTGATGTTTTATACAGTTTCAGTAACTTTTTCAAAAGTTTGGACTCATAAAGATCAATTATGCGAAAGTCATTTTTATTCATGATGCTTTTATAAGGTCCACTAAATTAAAATTAATCATATTTTAAAGTCGGACAACAGAAAGTTCGTGTTTAACTTTTATAGTCACAAAAAAAGTACATTAAAGCTCGGTAAACTTTGTTTAGTTGATTGGTTTGTCATATGGCATTGTAAGAAAAACGCCATTACTTTCTTGATTCGAGGCGTTTGCAAAAGGGCATTCAATCACCTGAAAGCTACTTTGATTAAAAATTAAAATTTATTATTTACCTGTTCGTTTAATGTAAACTATACACCTTTAAAAATTCTTATTAGTTTATGTACTATCCAATTAATAGGTATTCCTACAAAAAGTTTCAAATTTGGTACTTTAGAATACTTGGGAAAATCCACGACACTTGGTGCGGTTAGTATACAGACACAATTAGTAACCTTTTGAGCAAATGCGCACAGTCCACTCCATCTCTTCCCTCAGAAAGCACTCTGAGGGCCACCAGGAAAGATGGAAGTAAATATGGCAAGCCCGTTTGGACGGTGCTCGAAGCCAGGAGTTGAGTTCCCCGTGTTGTGGCCTGCGACGAAGATGGGTACGAGACCGGTTAAGATATTAAATTTCCATCATTGGACCACGGGGACATTCTCCCGGCAAAGTTGCACCCCGTTATTTTTCTACCGTCCTCAGTTCTGCGACCTCATGTCGTGCTCCCCTTAGGATTTCTCCAGCGCTGATTTTTACTCCCCTCGGGAATTTTTCCCTTTCGTCTTCTCCCGTCGTGAACCTACGAAAGATTTTACTCCTTACTTTTTAACCTATACTTCACAGGGGAAGTGATACCCCGCACCGTGTTTCCCTCTGCATTTGAGCGTCCTCGTCAAAAGGAGCAGTGGGGGTATTCAACATGTGTACCTGGAGTTGATTGCTGTCTAGACTTTGGTCATGTTTTCACTCCTCCTTTCCCAACACTCACATTCTCACTCCTTTCTTTTGGTTTTAATTTTATCTTTTGTGCCTAATTCCAAGGCTGAGGGCACCGTGTGAAGGAAGACTTTGACCATCGGTCTTTAATATGAGGTTGCATTAAGTGGTACCCGACGGGTTAACCGTCACATACACATATCTACTCAAAAAATTACCCCTGGGCAAAGATGTTTTGTCTTAGGTTCCCCTATTTACGAGGGGCGGTCAATAAGTTTTGCAATTCGGATATAAGGAAACGAGATATGAGGAAAAGTGTTTTATTATTTTTCAATATAACTACCCTCGACTTCAAATGCACTTGCGCCACTTGTCCCTGAGGCTTCGAATTCCCGACAACCAGAAATCTCCCGACTGATGTTTAATCCCCTCCTGGACGGCGAGCTGGACATCTTCATCGTCCCCAAACTGGCGTCCACGCAGTGCAGCCTTGAAAAGTAGTCGCTAGGGGCCAGATCTTACAAAACTTTCCACTTTAGCGTGTTTTTTGAAAGACCAGCCTCCCACTTTAAGACCAAACATACCTGACATTATTTGTGCAGAACAACTCAAATCTTCTTTTCATCTGAACATTCAACATGGCTCCAAAAAATTGAAATCTTTCTTCAAATGTTCGTTGGCGTATTTCAGACGGGCTTTGAAATTAATGTTTTTCAATAAAGGTATCGTCCTCAAGCGATGCCCATTGCATTTTCGCTCTATGCAACATATTGGACATTGTTCAAACTAACATTAGAGCCTTCCACTCCTAGCTGATCGTTCATCTCCCTGTTAGTTATCCTTGGATTATTTTTAACAGTTCTAAGTATCCACCGAACCTAGCGTAGTGGAATTTTCCGAGGACGACCCGAACGAGATAATTTGCAGTTGTTCCAAATTCCTTAAAGTTCTTATTATTTATTGACTGCACTGTAGATTTAGGGAAATGTAATTCTTTAGAAATCTCCTTGTAGCTCATCGAGGATTTGAATTTGGTAATTATTCTTGATTTGATTTAGGAAGACAGTTCACTATCTTTTGCCATGATGATTGCGCCTAGAATAAGACTGTCGAGTTTGTGATGCCCATCAAAGGTTAGTACTTTCCAGACTACTCCTGACTAGAGAGAAATAGAGAGGGTGGAGGGTAGGGAGAGAGAGAGGTAGTTTTAGAGCAAAAACCATTTTCTGGATGGTTTTATAATAATATATTATTATTTAACCTTAACGCTTTCGCGTTAACCTCCATTAGGCACATTTTTAACTAATTAACGCTAAATGCAGCCACCTCTGTTTATAACCTCTCCAAATCTCTTTCATGTTCTCTCTATTACACCTACGTAGTTGTATTGTCTGACTTGATACTGGAAAGTTTGCAGAGCCTCAGGGAGATGGGAATTATGGAGAAGCTTGTGAAGAAATGGCTAAAGGTGGAAATCAACTGCGTGCCGAGCTCGATCGTGTCTGCGGACATGATCGACCTCGCTTCCGTCTTCACCCTCCTGATTGTTGGCATCGGCGGAGCTTGGGTCGTCTTCGTCGTCGAGCTCATCGTAAGTGGTTCGAGCCCCCTTCGCTGGGGTGAGAGATTTTCCGAGTGAATTGAAAACCCATATCCAACATGGAGGGAGGGGGGGCGCTAAATCTCAATAAGACCCACAGGTGTGGAAACACCTGGATCTCATGGACAGTGGGGTTCCCTCCCTCGCGCGGAGAAGCGATTTCAACCGGAGGCGCCTCCTATTTAAGGGTTATGACAACGTCGTAGTGAAAGTGGTGAAGTTAGGAGCGTTAAAATATGTAGAGAGGCCAAACCCCTGGTAGAGGAGACCAAGGGTGCTAGAACCCGTGATAAGGCGTAACCCTCCCCAACATGGATGGACTACCGCATGTGTGGACGAGGAAAAAGTGAAGGGGTGAAAATAAAGAAGTTGAGTATGGGACATAAAAAAAAACAGGCATAGGGATAAATTTCAAGGAGAGCTGCATGCCCTTCCTCTGTACCAAAATGTGCCAGGTATTCTGATCGGGTCACTCATTCTAACACTCATGCTTACATATTTTAAAAATAATGAATCCTTTCAGATGAGTCGACGTGTCAATAAGACAAGCCGGGTAGCTCCCTAGTTTAGATGAAGCGTGCCAAGGAAATGCAAATACGGTCGTAGCTTCCAGAAGCCTCCCCTCAGGTTACTTTCACTTTGTTTCACAGTGCAATAAACGTCGAAGGCGACAACTTGTTTCTTTCTTCCTTCTACACCATTTAGTGCTTTAGTTAATCTAAAAAGAATCGAATTTAAAAGAGCAATTGCTTTGAAGGGGGAACTAAAACTTGAATGAATTTGGGATCTGCCGCCTACTAAAGAATTCTGAATGAGGTCCCAACTTATAGGGTGGCAATAAATCATGCCACCCCTCCCCCTATTCAAAATATTTGTAAGGTTATATGAAAAAACAAAGAAGCTTAAGAAAAAAATAAGGTCAACACACTTAAGTCGCGTACTCTCAATTATTTCTATAATTTTGAGAGAAAAAAATAATTAACAAACGTATTATCAATTAACAAAGATATCATTTGACCTCATGACCTTCAAAACTTTCCAAAATTCATTGGAAAGTAAAATTGTAACCATCCGACCGACCACCTACGGAAGACATAGTAACATATAGAACACGCGACTAAAAATGGGTCTGTCTGATTTAGGTTTATTTGCGGAGATGAATTTCGAGCCACGTTCAACGATTTAATCAATTTTTAGATATGTTCTGACGCCCTGAGAATCTGTTCCAGCCGTGCTGTGTCATTTTAATAGATTTTTAAAAATAAATCATATTTAATTTACTTTTTAGTTTTATCGAATAATACAGGGTGTCCCTAAAGTCTAGACAAAGGTAAAATGCATATTTACAATAAAAAAATAACTAAATTTTATTTAATTTAAATATTAATAAATAACATCTTCAATGAGATTTCCATCATTTGTGATGCAAATTTAGAGCGCTTTGTGAGATTCACCCGATGAATGCGATGCATTAACTCCAGGTGTCTCTTGTCCTTACCTTTTATTGAGTACACCTTTTCCTTTATTATATCCGTGAAAAGACGTCAAGGGGGTAAGGGCTGGTGAACAAGGAGACCATTCTGATATATATTTGCATTTGTATTTTTTCTAGCCTCGATTCGTTACATTTTTTTAACATTTTGGAGGGTCCCATTTACATAATAGCAGACTGTAAGTGGTTAAAAGCAAGAGATCCAAGCTCGTTCCGAGTTTTTCTTTTAAATGGAGTACGAAATTTATTTATTTAACGGGAATATTTACACGGAAAGGAAATACATAAAGTGGGGAGAAATAAGTATTCGTACACTTTTAAAATTCAATTTTAATAGACTTCCAACCCATCAAACTTCATGAACTTTACACAATAGGCGTAGATTAATGTATGTAAAGTTACAATTCTGTGCACAAAAATTATTTTTGGTGATTAATACTTAGTTGTGTTACCTTTGTTGCCTTTCCCCGCTATCAATCGTTTCTCGTAGTTCTTCACTACTACGTTGCAACATTCCTTTGGTATTTCGGGCCATTCTTCTTTGCAAATTACCTCCAATTCTTCAATATTCTTGGGATCCCTCAAATGAATCTTGCTCTTCAATGTTCGCCACAATTTCTCTATTTTATTCAAATCTGGCGACTGAGTTGGCCACTCCAGAACGTTTACATTGTTTTTACTGAACCATTCGCGAGTAACTTCCGTAGTATACTTGTTAAAAGATCCACCCTTCTCCAAGTCCAAGCTTCTCTACGGAATCAAACATATGTTCTTCTAAAATGTCTCTGTAGATTGACGAATTCATGGTCCCATCTATGATATGGATATTGGCGGTACCCTTAGATGAGAAACACCCCTACACCATGATGCTACCTCTCCTAAACTTCACGGTAGGGATGGTGTTTTTACTGTCATAGGCGCTGCTGTCATTTCTCCAGACAGGACAGCCATTGTTACGGCCAAACAGTTCTATATTTGTCTCGTCTGGCCACAGAACATTATCCTAGAACTCAGAAGGCTTCTCTAAATGCCCACGTCCGAACTTCACCCTTGCAGCTCTGTGTCTCTTCAGCAGCAGATGTCTCTTCCTTGGCCTGCGAGACTTAAAATCATACCGGTTAGTTCATTACTGATGGTTTACTTTGTGACCGGCGTTCCTACGGCCAGTAGGTCATCTTGAATTTCCCTACGGATCATAATAGGGATAGCTCTAACCTTACTGAGTGTTACACGAGAAGATTTGGGTGAAATATTTCGAGGACCACCTGAACGTTAAAGGTTGTCGATGGTTCCCACCTTTTTCCACTTCAGAATGACAGAGCCGATGGTGCTGAAAGGTATTTTGCGCTGCTTGGATATCTTCTGGTAGCTCAGCCCATCATTATCGAGCTTCAGTATCGCCTTTTTTTTATTCTTCGCCATGATAAGGTCTTTACTGCGGGAACGTCGACTGCTGAATGGTATTCCAATCTTTCCTGAACTCTTTTTTGACTGCTGGACATATCATTGCAACCCTTTAGAAGCTTATTTGCACCGTCACAGCTAATAGTGTCTCTCATGTGCTTTGAAAAATGAATTTCTTTAGGTTAAAGTTTCTGTATGAAAACTTATTTCACTCCTGTTTTCATTAATTTTACTTTACTGGATATCGATTCTGTTTCAGAACTTTTAACTTTACATTAATATACATCGATTGTGTAAATTTCATGAAGTTTGATAGGTTGAAAGTCTATTAAAATTGAATTTTGAAGGTGTACAGATACTTATTTCACACCACTGTAGATGGAAAAATATGGATAAATAAAGCGTACAAGAAAAGGGAAAAATTCAAGGAAATATAAACAGGAAATGACAATCACGTCAACCATTTATGGCTTAAGTGGTGTGTGATCTATATCCATGAATAAGCTCGTACAAGGAACACAAGCACTCAACAGTACAAACTTGAGTCCCTCTATGGGCATCGACTTTCGAAAGAATACTTACAAAACCTCCTCCCGTCGCTACTTTTTGAGTGACACAGTTTGGTTATCCCCCCCCCCTCCCCGGCGATTCAAATCAAATCAAGAGCTGGACACATATTTTCCAGCCTATATACTCCATACCTTACCCCCAGAAACTCTCAAAATCTTCCCCGTAAACTCTTTGTATTTATTCTCGAAACTGGACACTTCACTGCTCAGTCCCTTTTTGGATAAGCCCACCGTCGATTGAGACCAAGGATGCCCATGAAAGACTTTCACAAATCTAAAATTATTGATTCTCTTTTTAAAGTATTTTGTTGGTGTTGCCGTTGGCTTAAGTACTTTAAAGCATGGATCAATTAATTAAGTATTGAAGAGGAATAAAAGATAGAAATTTATTTATTTATTGTATTCAGTAGTTCCCATGAAGGAATAAAGGCCGTACCGTTCGACATTCGCCGACTGCCTATTGACCATTGAAATTTCATAAATAATCAACAATATTGATTATTTATCTGTGATCAATGTAGATTTCATCGAGATTAACATACAAATATATAGATATCCTATGTATACTTCAAGATATAATATGTCCTAGTTAAAACGTGATCATTTTATTATATGACAGATGTCCATTGCTTTGTTTTTACACGTAAATAAATATTTTATTAAAAAAAATATGCTTATAAATAAGATAATTTTATTAATTTAATTTTTAATTAAAAAGAAAGACGAAGTGAAAGAAACATAAGGAGAGGCGATAAAAATATAATTATCTTTATCTCGTGTAAAATCCAATTTTGAAAAATTCCCAATAATGACTGATGAGATTTTGATTTTATTTTTGAGTAGTTAACTTTTTAATTTTCGCCTTCAACCTTGAACGGAAGATACTTTTCAATAATTTGGGAGAAGTACAAAATTTATTGGAGGGAATGACGTAAGAGAAGGACATAAAAAGAGCTTCAATATGTTGAAGATTTTAACCGTTCATCATCTCCAAGAATTCTGGAAAGAGATCAAAAGGAGACATGAATACTTTGTTGTCTGTTTTATTCATTAACACAAACACTCTCTAGATAGAAAAAAAGGGATACTCAACGCAAGGATGATAATAGCTACACCTGACCTAAAAACGAATATTATTTTCTATTATTAAAAATATTCGTATTAAATGCTATTTCCTATTCAACCTTTCAATACCGCTGACCATCAATGGATTTGGAAGGTAGATAAGAGATATTTTTTGGAATTATTAAAAATAAGAATAGCTTATCCATTCCAAAGAGGTTAGCGAAAATAAAAGGGAAGAGAAAATATGAATATGGAAAAGGGAACAAGACAAGAAGAACAATGCTAGTCAACCATCTATGAGGAAAGAACCAAAAAGGTTCCAATGCCATTTTTTCATTGTGTTTTATATGAATTCTTTTCTCCACCCTCAAGCCCATCCTTGCCGCCATAGGCTTTGTTCACCCTCTATGGACAACTATTATTACCAATTTGAAGATAGTAAAATTAAGCAAACCGTCAAAGTCAAGGGTTCCTGATCCATCTTCATCGACTTCTTCAATGATGCCATCGAGGTCTGTCTCAGTGAGCTTGCTGTCAAGTTCTCTCAAAATTTCCTTCAGCTGTTTCGTGGTGATGTAACCATTTCCTGCAACCAGAAATTACGAACATGTTCAATATATGGTCATGAATATATTTCATGGCCCATGCATAATGGTTCTTCTTTTTAACTACTTGGTTACACGTGAAATTGTTCAGATAGATTCTAGCTGTAAACTCGGATTCTCAATACCTGTAAAAATGATTTTTTAAATGCTTCTGTGTATAATGATTTTTTTTTGCATTATATGCCATCTAAATCTAATTTTTTCCCTTGGAAATCTCTATTTTACCTTCAATGAACCTTAAAAACGAGCTCAAAGTATAGGTAAACGAGAAATTTTCAAAATATTTAGCCTCCCCGCCTCCAAATTTCAGATACATTTATTCAAAAATCTACTTGAACTAATGTCTATTTGTTTGACCTGTATAGTTGTATTTAGCCTATGCGTTTACCCCAAACCTTTAGAATTTTATACCTTAAGATAAATAATCTACTTAATGATACTTATATCTCAACACTAATGATCTACGTCATTTCCTAGTGTTTCCCACCTAGTGCAATATATGTCTTTAAGTTGTATTTTTCCAAAGATGAGTTGAGGTGAATCGTCCATGGACCCAGCTTACTCTAAGAGGTCATATTTTTTACTCCTTTTATTATAGTATTATCATCGATGTATCGATCTCCGTCACCTTTTCCAGACATCCTCAAGTATTTGCCTACGTAAGTGGAGTTTATTCTAACTGTGCACCATTTAGCTCACCTTCCTTGTCATAGATACGGAAGGCTTCCTTGAGTTCAGCTTTCAGAGATTCTTCATCTTCTTCGACCAAGAACTTGGCCGACAAGTCGCAGAATTCTTCGAACTCCAGCATGCCAGAGCCTAAAATAAATTCCAGGTATCATTGAATCGCTCTTTCAAATTTCATTGCAAAATAATAATTATTCCTAGAATCAGAAAAGTCATAAAAAAAAATCCTTCATAGAAAATAAATGGCAAGGAATAGAATATACTCCCAAGATATCTTACACTATTTCCACATAGAGAAAATAGCATACTATCTTAAAAAAATAAGAGTCCTAATTTTAAAACGACTTCAGATATCATTTATTTTCTGTATTTTGTATTTGTCCAATCCAAGACCGAATCATAGCTATCAAATGTCCTGCTAAACCAAGTGCCGAGAATTATCATAAATAGAGTCAATTTTAATATATTTTGATATTTATCACTTGTGATCTATGACTTTTGTTTTGTAGTCTTAATACATGTTTGTTCCTCGAGTTAGGAGTAAACCCATACGAAGTCGTTCACTCCTTTCCTTACGGTTGTCACATTTTTGCTCATATTTTAAATCTTTTATTAGATCGTCCACGTCCTTTTGAAATTCACTTTTCTTAAGAAATTCCTTCGAAAACTTCACTCTTTCTTCGCCTCCCATTCAATTGTTGTGCTTTCATTGGTTCTTACCTTTATTACTCTTGACATCTTTTTTGCTCTGACCAAAAAGAGACTAAATTGAAGCTTATGTAACCCACCAATATGTGTTTACTGAGTAGGCAAAGAATGTTGAGTACAACAAATAATGTAAGAGACAGATACGTTAAGAATAGTAAAAAAACAACAAATCACAAGGGTTACAATAATATCCTTTACTCTTGTCATCCCTTAATTAAGGGGTCGTGTGGGTGTATTATTAACCCCTAAAAAGAGTTTGTATATAAGAGCATAGAGGTTAAAAAATGCGCGCTTGACCCGTCTGGTGGGTGTATGAAAGGCGCCTTGGAAAGGCCTCAAGAACTCAGCACGAGATCTTGTCACATAGAGACTTAACTACGTATGGCCTGCGGGCCATATTTTTACCATTATTATGTAGCTCATTTCTATGTGTATGTAACAATGTTGATTATTTATCTGCGATCAATGTATATTTCGATTTGCAATTAGCTTGGATGGCTGACCACTCGGTCAAAATAAGTGTCCATCCCTGGTGAGCTAGACACCCACCATCTTCGTCGATGTCGGCAATGATGGCCTGAAGCGAAGCCTCGGTGACCTTGACACCCATCATACGAAGGATGCTAGAGACAGTCTCGACACTGATGGCTCCCTTCTTGTCAATGTCGAACGAGTCGAAGGCCTTGCGAAGACCTGCAAATAAGAGCGCACCGATTTGAAATTGATTTTCATTGTTAAAAGAGGTTGCAGATCAACAAGGGCTAGAGAGTTTGGGGAAAACTTTGTAAGGGATGAAGTTAGCTGAAGTAAAAATGCGTGGAAGGGACATATACCGAGTGGAAAAAGGAGGGGTTTACTTGGAGATAAAAGATATTTGAGGGTAATAAGTACATTTGTTACCGGCATTGTGTGAAACTAAGTATATCCAATGCCTAGGTAATCTATATAATGTCAATAGCATTTGGGGTAAGGTATAAAATACTCTTATTTAATTCTGACCTACTTACCTACAAACTTTAATAAAATATCTAGATATACAATAGAATTTCTAGTATTTCTTTGGCATGTATAATACAATAAGCACCAGGGGTTGGACACTATAATAAAGAAGCGAAATCAGTGAGACCTAAAGATGCATCAGATTTACTCACCTCCACCTTGAAGTATTAACAAGAGGCAAAATGGACATTTGTTGTGAAACCGTCTTGAATCATAATGAATGACAAATGGCTTGTCATGCTCAAAGTGAATAAATATTTGACCATAAGCGATTAACAGTTGGCCAATAGTTGAGAGATACCTACTTGTCTGGAGTTTGGTTGTTTCATACGTCTAAAACAAACTCCGTAATACCTAGAACATGTGCGCGGAGCGGACTTGATTTTAACGGCCGAGAATACGATTTCAAGCATCGTTGCTGTACTACGGATAAAGATTTTTTGATTTGCTTAGAAACGGACATTGAGCACCGCTGGAAGTCTTTTGGTGAATTTCGCTTCACCCTTCAGAAAGAGATTAATATTAGTTTCGTCACCGAAGATTCATAATTCAATAAGGGCTTAAGCACCTCACTGCTCCTGTCCATCGACCTGCGTGGGAACCTGCCTCGGATGTCTGCCATTCATTGATTTCGTCCTAACTATGCCGGCCACTTAAACTGACATAATTAAGGGCTTGTGTGAAAACTGATCTGAGGACTAGCCCGCATTAGAAGCATAAGTCAGAATTTTTCTCGAACCTGGGGCTTAACTGCGAATCCCGGACGGAGGAGAGATCCTTGTCGCCCGGGGTACCCGGCCAGCATCATATAGAGAAGTAACACTCGTCTTTATGTAGTTAGATGCGGTTGGGGCTTAATTACCTTAGAGGGGGTGGCAAATCTTTAGCGGTCATTGATTCGGCCGCTACTGCCATCAAATCCACCATAAGTCATCCCTCTTGAGGTTACCATTCGAGATCAATCACCCATCATCCTGGTAGCATCTGAGTGGGGGACCAACTGGAAAATGGACGGGAGCGTTCATCTCACGTTTTCGTATTCACCTACCTAACCGTTGCCACCTTTACCTACCCATCACTTTTTTCATACACCAAAAACACGATAATTACACTTTGTTTTCAGAAAGAAAATTAATACAAGAGGACCCAGTAGAAGGACATCGAAGACCGTGGAGACCCTCACTAAAAGAATCTTCCTCAGGACCATCCAAGGAATGGAGGCCCACTAGAAACGAAAACTTTGCGAGATCCTCTACCTCGAACTGAGAGTTGCCCTGGTGAAACTCATCGAGGTGTCGACAGGTTTCATCGCAATCTGCGCCGAAAAGAAGGATGTGGACGGGCACCTATCGGAAGAAGGAGCTAACGCATTGAAGACTATTGGACTCGAGGCTAAGACCCCCACAAGCGGCAGCAAACCGAAGCGTGATCTGCCGCAAAGTGGAGAGTTGAGTCGGCGAGAATTCGGCCGAAGATCCGAAAGAGGAAATTATGAGTAGCAACCAATGGGCTAAAGTTCGCGAAGTGATTAAATTCTGCGAACACACCCACGTGTTCAAGATTACCTTCTCGACCACTGACATGGCACGAAAAGCGATGGCGGACGGGCTCCTGGTTTTCAATATGAGGATACCAGAGGCGGACATCCAACAGGAGAAATTCAGTAGCATACAAATGTGCTTTGTATGCTACAAGCTGGAATCGCACACCAGCAACGACCTGCCCGGACAAAGAAATGTTGTGGTGAAGAGGCCACAGAAGGCCCACAGACACGATAAATGTGAGAGCCCCAGGAAAAAGTGCCTCAACTGCAAGGGAGATCATATAACTATGGCCGTGAACTGCCCGAAGCGCCGGAAGATTCTTAAAAGGAAAGAAGAGGAAAAGAAGAAATCGAAAGAACAAACATACGCGAGCGCAAGGAAAGAAAAAGAAGTAAAGCGAACGAAGCCAACGCAACTTGACATGGCAGGAGATCTTAGCGCAAAGATTCCCATCTGCATTACTCACGCAAATGTGTCTAATGCAGTAAAACCTGGCTGTTACAACCAGGTAATGAATGCTTTGCTAAAGGCGAACAAACTACCTTCCATCATTGTGCCCACAGACCCCGAATGCTCCAAGTCATTCAAGGAGTCCGTCATCAGGACTAACTCCAACATTACAACTGGACTGGAGGCTGTAGTCGAAGCTCCCTCATCGGAAGAATCTGAGGGAGAGGATGAAGAGGAGCAGGTAGAAGAACATGAAGAAGAAGAAGAAAATAAGGAACGACCTACCTCTTCGGATAGTGACGAGGGCCCATGCACTAGTACACGAGCGACGAAGAGAAGTCCAAAACTCCGAGTCCTCCACCAAAGAGCGAAAGGCCTGGGCACACTAAAGATGTCCCACAGGCCAAAAGGAAGAAGAACAAGAAGAAGCACCGGTAAAAACATCCCCACCATGCATCGGAACGAACTAAGGATATTGGAAATCAACACTAATGGATGCTCGACTAAAAGAACACTCTATGGAAACGTTTATTGGGAGATTGATGCAGACATCATACTGATTTTAGAACACGGGATCGACACTCGTAATTCCGAAATGAAGATCTTGAATTACGGTGTGCTGGTGACAAACTATGCAAGAGCGGTACGACGGTGCCGCTATTGTCATCAAAAAAAGATTAAATACAAGCAAATAAGAAACCTAGAAGAATCTTATCTCGCGATTGAGGTCGAGCTCGACTTAGAAAAGCTGGTTCTTGCCGCCGGGTACCAGCCACCAGGAGATGATTTACCTTTACACTCTCTCACCGGCCTATTTGGCAGGAGAGATCCACTATATTAAGGGGGAGACCTAAACGCCAGATGCCAGGCGTCCGGCTACAGGAGCCACAATGGAATAGGAAGAAGCCTGGACCTTCTGCTAGACAGAAACATTGTTCAGCGGATAGGCCTCGAATTCCCCACTTTTGTCCGAAGAGTGTGTGCCGCAAATCTGGACATATATTTAGCTAGCTAATCGTCAGCTACCGTTTAAATACTACATGGAACCAATCCAGATTCCATGTAGTGACCATATATGGATCCTTCTTACCATTACCAGTAACCCTATACAAGTCCCAGCTGCAGTCAGAAAGGACTACAGAACAGCAGACTGGGAACGGTACGCGCTCCTCCTCGATGGATAGCATCCGCCCAACTTGGATGAGGTAATCCTCGAGGAGATCGACGAGGCACTCGAAGGCCTCAATAACCATCTCATCAACGCGGATAATGTTTGTATCCCTAAAACCTGGTATAAGTCCATCTCGTCTTACTGATGGACTGAATACATGAAGGAACTCTACCGTGAGCTGAGATTAATGTATGAAATTAACATGAGGAACATATAATTCGACTCAATCCAAAGAAGCAAGAAAATCAAGGAAGAACTGAACCAGTTGATCCTCGACCAACAATGGAGGCGATAGGACGATGCGATCGATAACCTCGATCAAGAACCATCGCCCAAAGTTTCTGGAATAAAATCAGATGCATCAAAGGATCGACTGGAAAGAAGAAGAAGAAGAAAAAGAAGAAGAAGAAGAAGAAGAAGAAGAAGAAGAAGAAGAAGAAGAAGAAGAAGATTGAGCTACTAAAATAAGACGAAAACATAGAGACAGAAGAGGAAAACATTGAAGAGATATTCTGAAGTTATTGGGAAAGAATCTTCAGTATAACTGAAGAAGAAAACGAAAACTACGACATAGAGTTCGAAAGCGACATCATAGACGAGCTTAACGAACAAATCCATAGGACGCACCCTCACCACCAGGTGGACAGACCGCGCGACGGAGACGCCGAGATTACCGAAGAAGAACTACTCGGCGCACACCTCTCATTCCAATAGAAAGTCCCAGGACAATCAGGGCTTACAAAATTGAACTTCGAAGAGGCACCAGTGAATATCATCGAAGGAATAAGAAGAATATTCAACGCTTGGCTGAACACGGGATACTTCCCAGATGCTTACAAAATGGCAAAAATGATCTTCTTGCCGAAGCATGCGAAGGACCCGAAATTGAAGGAGAGCTACCGGCCAAATTCACTCCTGGGATTTGGTGGGAATCTCTTCGAGTAAATCCTCAACCGAAGGCGGGTGTCATACCTGGAAGAGAACTCCCTCTACAACCCATATCAATTCGGGTTTAGAAAAAAAACGAAGTACAGAGATGGCAATAAATGCCATCATGGAAAAGCTAACCCAAACCAAACGGGAAAGGAGTTACGTGGACATTGTTTGTCGGGATGTGTCAAAGGCTTTTGATAAGGTGTGGCAAAGGAGAATGCAGTATAAGATCCTACGGATTGGCCTAAGTGAAAACTTAGAAAGAACTCTTTGTGACTATTTCATGGAGAGAGTGGCGTACGTCAGTATAGGGTGTACAGATGGACCTAAATTTCCGCTCACTGCGGGTCTCCCGCGAGGGGACGGGGATCCCACTCTCTACTCGATTTACACCGCAGATGTCACAGCCCCTGCGAACCCCTCTTTCCTCAACGTTCAATTCGCCAATGATTTCAGCCATGGAAGAACGCGCCTATGCAAGCTCGTATGACAGCAGCAGAAATTGAAAGACTAAACATCTACGAGGCACAATGGAAGATTCGAACGAGCCGCGAAAAGTTCAAAGTAGTCCCCATCGTTAGGAGGTTACTAGCAGATGTCAGGGTGGGGAAGACACGCTATCTATACACCACAGAGTGCAATGTACTCGGAATGAGGATTACCTCAACTGGGTACAAGAAGCACGTCGAAGATAGAATCTCCAAGGCCTCAGCTGCAGTCCGAACTCTGTATATGTTCAGAAATCTCCGTAAAAGCAACAAGAGAAAGATCTACAATGCACTTGTAAGATCTATGTTGCTGTACCCCGCTCGGCCCTCTCTTGTGTCTCGAAGACACAAAAGAGGAAACTAAAAGAGGCGCAGAACAAATACGTGTACCTAATCACTGGTACACGTAGGCGGGAAAGAAGAAGCTAAGAAGAACTGCACCGGGAGGCGGGGTTAGGTCCCATTAACATTGTCATCGAAGAACGGACAAGGAATATACAGGAGCTGGTTAGTCAGGAATTGAATGACGAAATCATTCAATTTGGACAAAATTTCCGAGTTCCGCTAGCCTATTAGTTGGCGGAAACGAAGTACCGTTCTACGCATGAAAGGGGTTTTTTTTGCCCCAAATTACGACAAAGCAAATCTGACAAAGAGTACGATGCCAAGAATAAGGAAAAACACTGATTATTGACCATGAAGTCACTGAGAGAGACTTTTAACCACGATCAAGACTTGAGAAAAAAGAAGAAACAAAGAGCACGAAAATACACGCACTACAAAGAAACAATAACAAAGAAACTAATCACAACACTTAAAATAAAAGTAATTTATTAAAACAACAGCAACTGCACACTACATAACAAAGAACATTAATTATATAAAAGACAAATGGCTTGAACGCAATGATAATATAAACTCTAACGATAACAACAGAGGAAACAAACAAAATAAACAATTAGAAAGCGATAAGCCCGATCACAAGGCTCTAGCATCTCTTTGCAAAGCTTCCACACTAATTTCCCTTTTCACCACTTGTCTATTTTCCCTATCTATCCACACACACTTTTGTCTTTTATAAACAACTACACACTTACACAAATTAGCAATTAGGACTTGATTTTATACCTTCTCTTGAAATTTCAGGGATTCTCTACCATAGCTTCCTACGGGTAACAAATACACTTTACAAAAGGTCGAAGATATATGACTAAATACTTAAAATGACGTAATTCAAAGTGAACTTTAATTTCTAAATTACAATTTTTTTTTTTAGGAAGAATTAATGGGTTATTACGAGGAACCATACTTAAACGTGGATTAATTCAATTGAATGGACTCCTAGTTTAGAATCACCATGAAACACAAAAATTAGCATCATATATAAAATGGCCTGAATCGACCATTTTGATTTTGCAGCTCCATAATTCCTACATTCTTATAAAAATTCCTTTAGATCACACATAGGAAGAGACGTGGATCTAAACTGGCTCTGGTCTAATGACCCCTACCTAGAATAGATTAAGCTTATTACTCTAGGTGAGATTAGAGAAGATATATTGAAATATAGCGTAGGGGTGGTTTGTCACCAAGAGCATTACTTATATAAAAAACGAATGATTCCCCCCAAATAAAAGAGTTTGCCAATCTTTTATACCCAATATATATGAATGAAAAGTGGTAAATATCCATTATAGAAGATTTGACGATCTTCAATGCCTAACAAAACTTTACAAGATATTTGATAGAATTAATGATTCTCAAAGAATTTACCTGCAGGTAAATATTGAAATATCTAATGATAATTTTGAATTAATAGCTATTATTTCGAACTGCATAGTTGATTCCTATCGCGTTTGTGGTTATACCAAGTCCTATGAACTGAGCGGGATTTCTAGAGTGCATGAAATGTTAACAACCACGTCATTCTTAACTGGAATTTAACGTTCTAGTTCTTCTCTAGTTCCTCTAGTTCTCCGTTGTGTACTGGTAAGGGGAAAAAAGGTACATGTACGAAATATATGAGCATAAGTTTGTTGAGTGTTGTAAGATCTATAAAAATATTCGGATTGCGGGTATACCAATCATAACTGTTTTGAAAGGAGGAGCAAGGTGGGTTTAGAGCGGGTATGGTGGGGAGGGGGGCAGGTATTTTCATTGAGACACTGAAATGAAAAGGATAAGAGTTAGGATATGAAAAGTGTATAATGAGTGTATATAGAAGGGTGTAGGAAAAAGGCAAAGAAAATATAAAGCACTAAAGTAGCTGGACTACTGTTGCGAGCGATGAATCAACTGCGCCATCCTGAATATGAAAATAACTGATTCCAGCCAATCTTTTAAACCGCTCGATTGCACTTCTCGGCATACTACATTCAGTTCATGGCTTAGATAGTATGGAACCATTTTGACAGGTTCTAATGATGTATAGAGTGAGTGATAAACGAGTGGAAGGCGTGAAAAGTATTAATGTTGGAAGCAAGTTGTGCGTTCGAGTGAAAGACGGCCGGAGTGAGTGGTTGGTCATATGTTGGGGGTAATACAAGGTTGTGTGATGTCGCCAGGGCTGTTTAATAGGGTGGAGTGGTGAGAGAAGTGCATCTGTAAATGAGGGGGAGTGGCTGTGAGAAAGATGAGGAATGGTAAGGGTTAGAATGCGGGGCGAGAGAAGTGCATCTGGAAATGAGGGGGAGTGGCTGTGAGAAGGATGAGGAATGGTAAGGGTTAGAATGAAGGGCGAGAGAAGTGCATCTGGAAATGAGGGGGAGTGGCTGTGAGAAGGATGAGAAATGGTAAGGGTTAGAATTTGTCTGTTGCTGTATGCTGACGACCTGGTGTTAGTGGCAGTGAATGAGAGGGATTTGGAAATATTAATCGAAGCCCTTGAAAATTGGCGTGTAAGGAAGAGGTTAAAAGCAAATGCAGAAAAGAATAAAATGATGGTATTTGGCGTCAAACTTGTGTGACGTGTGACGTCAGAGTTCGTGGTATCACCCTTGGACAAATGTGAACTCTTAATTATCTCGGATACATTGTAAACGATAGTGGTACAGATGAAGCAGATTGCAACAAGGTTTTGAATGGTAGAAAAGTATCGGGGGTGACCAGAGCGTTAGTGAATAAGGCTTTAAGTGTGTAATGTGCCAGTAGACTGTATGAGAGTATGTTGATGCCAACGTTGGTGTGTGGGAGTAAGAGTATGGTAGGGCAGGTGAACCAAAGCTCTCGAGTTAGAACCGTGAAAATGGACAACTTGAGTGGGATGCTTGGTGTACGAAGAGTGGAGATAGTGACGAATGATGTGAATGAGATTGTGACTGGGCTTCTGTGATGATATGAGGCGGTGTAAAGAATGGATGGAAATAGACTGCTGAAGAGAATATATGAAGGTGAATGTTAGCGTGTGAGAAAGATTGGAGAGTGGTTTGATTATGTGAATGAGTGATTGAGAGAGCTGGTGCTGACAGCAGCAAATCAATGATGCTGTGCATGGAGGTGGTTTGTGAAGGGGTTGTGATTGTGGCCTGTCCAGCGAAGAACCTCGGCGAGATTAGATGTTACAGCGAATAACGCCTCGTCGCTACGGAAGCCTCCTGGAGTTGACACGATGGCTTTAGTGGCAATCCAATATTTTTATGGTTTATTGGCATTCAAGTATGGATGTGGCTTACTGACAATCTAAGAATGGGTGTGGTTTAGTGGTTATCCAAATATTGGAGGTTGTTAAGTGGTAACCCAAGAATGGCTGTTAGTTGGTGGTAATCCAAAGACTTGGGTGTAGTGTAGTGGTAACCCAAGAATGGCTGTGGTTTATTAGTGATCCAAAGAATCGATGTGGTTTAGTGGTAACCCAGGAAAAGCTGTTGTTCAGTGGTAATCTAAAGACTGGGTATAGTTTAGTGGTAATCCAAGAAGGGGTGTGGCTTATTGGAGATTCAAAAATTTGTTGTGGTAACCCCCAAATAGTTGTGGTTTAGTGGTAACCTCAAAATGGTTGTGGTTTAGTGGTAACACAAGAATGACTGGTTTAGTTGTGATCTAAAGAATTGTTATAGTTTAGTGGTAACCTTAAGAATACGGTGGTAGCTAGCAACTGGGACGGTGATGATAACTACCAATATTGTGCCGACCGATCCAAACTTCGTCCATTGTAATAATTTCTATCAAAAAATCATTTCATTCACGGTTCGTCTTTTGCTCTTTGCTTTATTACAGGATATCTTTGCCTTTATTCACCGAAAAAACTTTGTATATGTTTTGCTACTAATGATTATTAAGTTTATCTTTACTATTTCAATCGGTGAAGTGTACTATTTTTTTTGTTATTAATAACAACTTTGTGTGGTAAGCTTCGTAAAAGAAGTGAAAGAGTTAGGGGAATTGAAATTGCGTGGAAGGTCCCCCGACCGAGAAATAAGTTTACAAGGGAGGTCGTTCTGGACAGTGGGAGTCATATTTTAATAAATATAATTAGTTTTTACTCTCATGAAAACAAATTAAAAATTAAACAATACTAAATGTATTAATGAAAATTGGAATAGTTAGAGAATACGATTTGAGCGTCTTATAAAAAAAAATTCGTCCAAAAGAATTTAGCCCTAAAATTGAAACTAAAAGATAAAATGAGATCATTTGTAATGTCAATATCCGCTTAATGTCTATAATTACAAAATTAACAATGACATTAAAAACAATAAATGAACATTACCTCGCATTTGAAGTGGATTAACCCCTATGAACATTACCTCGCATTTGAAGTGGATTAACCCCTTAAATTTAAACTATGGTTGAATTCGAGAAATTTTCACCCAAATTATCCACAAATATCGGTAATTTACGTTTATTTCGAGATTAAAATAAAGTGAGCTCCGATCTGCTCTAATAAAGACTTTTTTGTATTTTAATTGAATAAAAATGGCCTTGTCACAGCTTCTATTCTGACAACTGAATAAAGTTTAAAATTAATTTAAAATTTACCAAACCAGGGAAAAAAAAAACAATAGATGTCGACTGCTGGCATTTTTCTCTTCGCAAAATACCGCAGGCAAGAAAGGAAGGCCATCGGCCGAGCCGGAGAGTTAAACTAATAATGGTAAATTAATAGACTGGAGTTGTAATGAAAGTATTTAAGATGTATATTTTGGCTGGCGTTATTTTATAGCCCTTTATAAATTTCATTTTTCGCATTGATTTGCTTGGTTTTAGTTGTCAACAAATATTTTCTCAATTAGTAATTAGAGTCTCGAACCGTGATACTTATCTACATTGTAGTATTACTCGAGAATTCACTTTCACTTGAGGTGAAATGATTCAAAGGGCATTTATGCTGCTGTAATAGTTAGTAACTGAAGCTTTAGTAATTCAAGTGGATGCTAAATTAAGATAAGCTTTTGGGTAAGTAACGGGCGTTGATTGTGATTTCAAAGAAAATTACAGAACAATAAATTAAAGTAATTTTAGGACATTTTAATATTAGAAATTTGTCTTGGGCGAAAAGAGTGTGAGAGAGTGCTGCATTATTTCATCAATGGTGTTTCCACAATGGCTTATCAAAAAATTCAAAATTTAGCAAAACTTCATACGTATGAAAGAATACAAGTGACTTTTGGAACAACTGTGTGAAATATCTACAATTGCTCTGAATTAGGTTGAGCAAGAGACAAAAAAAAATACCCCCCCACCCCCGCGGGCTTCCGAAACCATCACAAATAAGTTTTACTCGATGTGGTTTTATTGGTTTAATGTCGAAAGTAATCTTTATGACAAATGTGGTTTACAATGTGATAAGCAGTAATATATATATAATGTGGTAGTTAATTTTCAAATTCGTACTAACATTACATTTCTTTGTAAAACTAATGAAAGCTATGAATGTTCTTACTTTTTTTCTAGAAATCGTTTCTATGGTGAGTACATACGAGTATAAGCCAACCAGTATAAAGGGAAACCAATCAATAATAACGAGCCGATAAATTACTGTGGATTTAGACCAGAGGAGGGAGATAGAAAGTGCTGCTGATCCAACACTATTTCGCTGTACTATGGCCACCCAGATGACCCCTAACCCCTCTCCCAAATAGACATGCGAAACAATACACAAAGGAGCTTTCAAAAATCAAGCTCTGCTCCCATCTCTACCTCTCAGAATGCGTGTGTCTAGACATCCTCCGAAAGGCCATTTGTTACCGTATTAAGGACACAATTAGATAAATTAGTCAATCGTTCGACTTCCTTATACCAGTGTTTCCTTACCATCGATCTGCTCCTTGTTTAGCGAGTCCTGAAAGAAAGAAAGAAGATTATTAATAAGAGGCTATGCCTTTAACCACCATCGACATTCTAACAATCCGTAATATTAGTCAGAATTAGAGACTAAGAACCAGCCGAATGGAAACGGCGTTAGGACACCTAAGACAAGCATCGGCTGGGATGATTTGACTGGACATTCCCACCGATTTCATAGATTGGTAACGACCTTGAAAGAAAGGCGGTGTTACACACAAAACCGTAAAGTGCAAAAGTGTAAACATAATATTATCCTATAATTTCATAAAACCATAATTATTCAAATATAATATCTTAAAGATGATCAAAATTCCCGTAGTAAAAGTGAAAGCTTATTTTGGAATGAAGGTTAAAAGTAGGATAAAATCTTCGTACAGTTACAGAACTCTGTTTAACATATATATTTTGTCATGCCATTTAGTGATGCAAGCATAAAATTGCTTTCAAAATACTATATTACATTATGAAATATGATACGCGGACCAACCCGTCCTTTTATCTACATATTGATCCCCGTTTATTCTATATACAGTATAAATCGGAATTAGTATTATCATAGTTACAATTAATCTTTATGTCCAATAAATCGTTTCAAGACTCTATAGCAGCCTTTGCAATTCTCAAAAACTGTCTAGAATAAGCGACGAAATGAATTTTTGGTGTAAAAGAAGCGTCATTCTCATACGATTAACCTATATTTTTGGCCTACATATTCTCAGAATGGGTAAAAGCAAGGAAAATAGTGAAGACATAATGAATGTTATTGAATTTTAAGATGCCAGAAGCACGTAATGATAAATATGCCAGCGAATAAACATCTCACGCGCGTCACTTCAGCAAGGGTCGGGACACATCAATAGTAAAAGCTGTGCCAAAAAAGTGGAAGAAAGCTCAAATTATCACCGGTCTATATTCTTATCATTGTGAGTAAGTTTAAAATTGACCCAAACACCACTAAGAAACAAATATTTAGGTTGGATGCAGTTGCAGTTAAGGTTGAGGGACGAAAATGAAGACATTCCTACACCAAATTGACCTTCGCGGGTACCGAGCAATAAGTATGTAAGCCTATCTTCGTAAAACTCAAGTTGCCGCAAGGCTCACGTTTGCCAAGTGGAGCGTTTATCATAATAAAACCTCTTAGAAGAAAGGTTTATGTAGCGATGAAACGACATTTCGCTTAATGTTTTCTGCAATAATGGGCAAATGGTTATTTGCCCATTATTGCAGAAAATATTAAGCAAAATGCTTGTAAAGTTCTTCAGTCGATAAAAAGTCAAACGTAAATCACGGTAGAGGAAACATATTAATGTGAGTTTGTTTTGCTGCTGATGAACACTAGTCAAAGTCAATTGAACAATGAGGGAAGAAAATGAATTAGCTATTTTGAAGGTAACTAAAGGTGCATAGGTCGTTTTGTTTTCAACAAGCCAATGCCTATAGTTTCATTTACTTCCCGGGAAATCTTAGCTGATGTATTGTATCGTTCCTTTTTTGAGATACGGACGATGGTTTGGTCATCTGTCTCCCAGGTTTTCCTAGGCTTACCAATAAAAATTCCACTGATACATGACCCTGTGGTATCGTTACGTAATATAATCCTATGTACGACACTTCGGGGCGTTTAACCCTTTCAGCAATGGTTCTGATGGAGAGATGATGATCCTGCCGTAACTTAACAACAATTAGCTCGTAGATAGAGACAGGTGTAGTGGGTTCCTGAAGCATGTTTGCTGCTCGGAACTTGACAAGGTAATGACTGAAAGTGTTAAGAATTCATAGAAGTGTAACCTCCCATCAATTAGTTGGTTGTCGAAAAGATAGAAGTAATAGAATTACTCTGTCCGGATCATTTTGACCACCATATATGCGTAACTTGCACGTAACTTGCAGTTTCACCGAAAAGAAAAAGATAAACGGAATATTTTTTCTTCGAAAAAAATGTTTTAAGTGCGAAAAAATCAGTGCTTGGATGAGGGTCGAACCAAGCACACTGAGGCAGAAAGCAACCATTTTTATCTCAATTAAAGGAACCCATTAAATCACTCGGCTATGCGGGATAACAAAAATTCTCTCGAAAAGACAAGCTTGTAAGTTTTGCTCTCCTAGGTCGATCGAAAGGACTATGGAAGAGAGAGAAATTAATTCGGAATTCAAAGGACAAACGAGAAATAGGGGTCAACGCGCGGCAAATAAAAAATGTACATCTTATGAACGCGAGAGAATAATAAAAATAAATCAGTCATAACGCAAAGAAAGAGAAGATAAACGGAATAATTTTCGGAAAAATGGTTTGTTTGTTTTTCTTATTGCGAACGTAATCGTTCAATTTAATTTAGGATTCAACTCCACTTCATAAATCCTTATCAAATTTTTTAGAAATTTTAGTTCGACTTCAAAATCATTTTACATTCGACCTCTGTTCAACAATTGACTCAATGACTCGGCAGTTAAAATACATGATTGGTTGGTTCTCTATATTCTAATTATTTCAAATTTGTGTCTAAGTTTACCTCTGTTCAAATTTCACTTTTTGTATGATTCGGTTCCTGTCCTTCACAGGTTGGTAAGTTTTTATATTTATTTTTGCATTTTTTCACTCATTTATTTGCTAATATTAGTAATTTACATTTTTTACACTTATTGCCTTAACTGTAATCCATATATATATATATATATATATATATATATATATATATATATATATATATATATATATATATATATATATCATCACTAACTCTATAATTTAAGAAGGGGAATTTTTTGAGTATTTGGATAATAATTTAATCTTAGTTTGGTTATGACTTTTTATTATCAAAGTTATTTCTAATAATTTTTTTATAATATCCAAAAACAAAATGATGAAGTTCAGAAATAAATATAAGTATCAAAATTTTGTGAATTTTTTAAAACCCAAAGAATTACAAATGGTGAAGTTCAGAAAATATATTTTTATATATCTTCTTCTATAACTATTTTAACTCTATAGTTTAGAGTTCCTTTTTTAAAATTATTATAATTGGTGAAGTTCAGAAAATTGATAAAAATTTAACGATGGCTGCTTTTTTTTAGATTTTAAATTTTAATCTTAGTAGCGAAACGCAAGCTCCCCCCATAGGGGGATTGGCGAAGCCGTTGCCTGGTATATATATAATGAATTCTTAGCTTGTATCATTCGTAATGAATTTAATGTGCTTATTATGTGCTGGTGATAAACATAGTCAAAGTTCCAAACGTCCAAATATTATATATATATATATATATATATATATATATATATATATATATATATATATATATATATATATATATATATATATATATATATATATATATATATATATATATATATATATATATAATTTCGGCTAGGTAAGAGTAATAATAAAGTTCCTTAATCCTCTAGGGAAGTCTCATAGAGTTCCTCAACCCTCTTCAGGAGCGTTATATACACGACACGGCAACCATTCACTTCCCCAAAAAACAAAAAAGGAAATTCAAGAAAACGGAGAAACCTTGAACTTAGCCGTGTCTTCGCCCTTTCTAATTTTTTTGATAAATAAACAATAAGGTTCTAGTCAATGCGGTTAGGTATGGGTAATAAATATAAGTAAGGGTAATATATATATATATATATATATATATATATATATATATATATATATATATATATATATATATATATATATATATATATATATATATATAACTGACGTTTATGTATTACTGAGCGGATCCGAATCACTTTCTTTAACATTACGAGATAGGAATTTTCTGACATTTTTGCCACTATCATGAAAAATAATGGACTGGTCAAATTGAAAATACCCAGGGATAGATACCCTATCATTGTTCTACCAATATACACAATTTTATCCGGATTCGGTTCCCTATCTAGCTCTGTGGGATAAAAATATATATGGAATGGCAATGTTTACCGAGTCAGAGAACTGGAATAGGGAATAGAAGACACAGGTTTGCTACCAATGTGTAGCTGAGATAATGTATCTTTATTAAGTTCCAGCACATTTACTCTCCCTCTCTCTCTATTTCTATGTCTACCTGTCCCTCTCTCTCTCTCTCTCTCTCTCTCTCTCTCTCTCTCATGGCTACAAACTTGAACTAAAGCGTTACAACCGCAATCTGTGTGGAAATTTTTTTCACCTACAGTATCTGCGGTAAGTGGAACGCACTTCCAGTGGAAGTTGTCAACAGTGAATCTGTTGACCAGTTCAAGTCAAGACTAGACAAAGTCTTGAAAAGTGGCCGTTTAGGGACGCAAAACAATTGAGCGGCCATGTGCCCGCTCGATTGCTTGTCCAAAGGTACCCTCCTTGAATGGACCGTAAGGTCTCCTAGGGTATCTTCTTTCCTTGTTGTTACTCCTTGTTGTTACTCTCTCTGTCTGCCTGTCTCCTCTACAGTCTCTTACTCTCTCTCTCTCTCTCTCTCTCTCTCTCTCTCTCTCTCTCTCTGTCTACCTGTCCTTCTTTCTCTCCCCCATTCTTTCTCTCTCTTTCTCTTTTAAAGGTAAAAGTGAAATCTGGATAAATATGAAAATAGGATCTGCCATTAAGGAAAATCAGCTTTTTATTAATAATTTAATCGCAAACAACTGATGATAGACATTAATTCTAATGCGAACCGTAAGTTTCCAGAGTGACGGAATTATGTGACGTTACTTATTTTGGCTGATCCAAAGTAGAAATCTTTATTCATTCCTCTATTTAATTCTTTTTGTGTATAACACATAAACTACTCATGATAAACATGTGATTCCGAATACTCGGGATATGTTTCCAGGTCGAAGAATTGATGATATCACTTAATTTCTCTCTGAGGCAGATCTTGAATATGTTAGTTATGCACATGTTAACATATTGTAACATTAAAGACCCTTGCGTTAAAAGGGAGGTTTAGAAGTTTGAATATAATGGTTGTTCTTTTAAAATAAAATCCTTTATTTGCATTAATTGTTGTTTTTTCATGTTTCTATTTTATGTGAATAAACAATAAATCGCATTATAGAATAATTGTTTATAAAGTTCCTAATGATGTCTCTGATGAAGATTATTATAAGTTTCTTCTTCTTCTGTCTTGGCTTTATCTGGAAACTATTTGATTCGAGTTCTATTGACGAAGGCATTGAAGGAGGAAGGCGCTCTGTGAATACATTCGGGTTTTCTAATCAATTCAAGATGAAGGGCGTGATTGGCCTCACCTTGAGTTGTCATTAATGAGGTGCTTATTCCTAAATGGAGGTCGCACCAGGTGCCTCTTCTTGAATTGAATAATAATGGATTCATACACAAGACAGTAAATCATTCATTGAATTTTGTTGAGTGAAATACAGATGTCCATACACAAAACATAGAACCTTATTAGAGCAAACCCAAAACGAAAAAATAAATAAATCGAGGACAGATTGTAAATGACATCTTTGACAGACATGTTTGTTCCAATTTATGTGACAGTACAGGTTATCCTCAAACCCATTTCAGAGCTTATGTAATCACATATCGGATATTTAAATGCTATTTACATTTTTTTATTTCTTTTAAATTTATAATATGTCCATCCTTTTTATTTGATCCATTTATTTCCAATTTTATTCAATAAATTTTCCTATTTTTCTTGGATCTTGTAAGGATGATGCATCCCAAATTTTTTCAACCCTGATATAACCTAACCTAACTTAACCCAACCTAACCTACCCTAGCATATTTTAGATTAGGTTGGGTTAGGTTAGGCTAGATAAATTTACGTTTAGTTAGGTTAGGTAAAGTTACGATTAGTTAAGTTAGGTAAAGTTACGGTTAGTAAGGTTAGGTTAGGTAAAGTTACGATTAGTTAGGTTAGGTTAGGTAAAATTACGGTTAGTAAGGTTAAATTAAGTAAAGTTACAGCTAGTTAGGTTATGTTAGGGAAAGTTACGATTGTTAAGTTAGGTTAGGTAAAATTACGTTTAGTTAGGTTAGGTTATATTGGGGTAGAATAAACCTAGGGATACCTCATCTTTACAAGATCCTTATGAGGTACCTATTTCTGAAACTAACGTCTTATCTTGAATTGATTGTAGGACAGGTGCCTATTCTTAAAATGAGGTTGATCTAGGTGCTAATTTTTAATTGAACGAATTTAAGTTCCTTAAACCTGGGGAAGTTAAACGAAACAATTGAGATGCCGAGCGCTTTCGTTTATTTAATGCTTCCACAGAAGAACAAAAGAGGAATGAAAAATATTGAAAAAAACAAAGGAGGTCTCGCTAAGATGTTAATCAAACAATTGACTATCGCTGACGTCTTATAAAACAAATGACAATTTGGAAAATTAATTGATAACAGAAAAACAAAGAACCATACATAGAAATACTACTGCATTGAGAGATACATAGTTATAGATTAGTAGACGAAAGCAACAGAGATACATACATACACAAATAATTGTAAATCACATGAAACGTGATATATAATATATGTATTTAAAGGCCCAAAGAAATGAGAACTGGTATCACAACCCGGAAAAACGCTAGCGAAAATATTACGTGAACCATTGAAAGCTTAAATACACCTATTATAGATCACGTGTCATGTGATTTTCAATTATTATAAACAAAAAAGCCCGTACCCCCTCCTGCTAGAAAAACAATTGTCTTGTCTCTTACTAGATAAAAACCTACACTTCGTTATTCAAAAGGCTTCTTGAATCAAACTTGGGGGGAGGGAGGTTGCTCAGTCGATGAGCGTCGTGGTCAGAATAGCGACGATCGCTCGATGACACAGGTTCGAATCCGACTTTTATTCACGTTCATATAGCGGTTAAAATAGTTTCCCCTATTTTTCTCCGTTTCTATTTCTCACATTTTATTTCTTAATCTTTCAATGGCTCACGTAATATTTTCCTTAGCGTTTTTCCGGTTTGTGATACCAGTTTTCATTTCTTTGGGGCTTTTAAATACACACAAATATACGTATATAAATATATGTATATAGTACGAATACTTGAGATTTAACAATGGAATTTAAATAATATATATATATATATATATATATATATATATATATATATATATATATATATATATATATATATATATATATATATATATCTTGATGAATTTTTTAAATTTTTGAAAATATTTTCTTTGCTTAGTGGACAAGTAACCTTTCATGTTTTTGAGTTTAGGTTTATTTGAAACTTTTATTCGCAGGGATGTTTTTTGTATGTTTCGAGCTTTTATCAAAGTTCTTTCGAAGAGTTCAGAAAAAATAAATATAATTATCGAATAATTTTGAATGAAAAAACATACAAATCGTGAAGTTCAAAAAATGTATTAAAATTAGGGCTTTGGCGCTTTTTTGCTATCATTTCGTATATAAAACAAATTTAGATGAAAAAAGAGATCTGACGAAGGTTTTTCTATAGATCAAACCGGGTGAAGTAACTTAAAGGTTTCAGGGTGTCTATGTTGAAAAAAGTGTTTGGAAAATTCTCAACTATATATAAATCTTTAAGGGATAAAGACAATATAATAAAAGGTAAAATAACTTTAAAAAAATGTTTCAGGGTATCTATGTTGAAAAAGGTGTTCAAGGTGTTAAAATAGAGTCTATAAAGGGGATTAAAAAAAGCGGTTTAGAAGAGCAAATAGGCCGTAGGCCACACGCCGAAGGAGTTCCTGTGGAACCAAGTTCTTTCTGTAAGAAAGAATACGAAGTATGGCTTGTATATATATATATATATATATATATATATATATATATATATATATATATATATATATATATATATATATTCTTTAGATTCAGTTACATTTTCTTTATCATTCCCAATCTCTTCCAATATTTTATTCCACCTTTTCAAGTTCCCAGATCTATGAAAGCACTGCCCTTCTTTAGAAACCTGAGAGAAGGGAGAGAATAAATCAAACAGGACAATTGTCCAGATAATTTGATGTTTTTAACCTAAGCAACATCAAATTGACAAAAAAATAAACCATACGAGGATCCGTTGATTTCATCTAGGACAAATTTAACTAATAATAGGCTTCCTATTAAAAGGACTCTCACCCAACTTATACCAAAAAATCATTAAACAATTCGGTAAGTCTTTTTTTTTTCTCGTATACCAATTTTCGACGTAAATATTCTGTAAATCAAAACCCCTTTCAATTTTCACGAGTCGAGTAAGAAAAACTTTTCTCCTCTGCCTTAGCTGCTGTGTTCGGGGCGATAGCCTATTCGTGGCTGCAAAGCGACTATAATGCTAACGCATCTTGTATTTTCCCCTCTAAAATTAGAAATAAGAAGGCGTGATCTTCCCTCACTATTTGGGCAACTGCGAGGGTAGAGCCAGGTGCTGAGGCACAAAAATAGATGAACACAATAATGGGAGAATTTTTAGCTTCTGTTACTTCCCCAATTTTTGGGGGGATCAGAGAGCCGAATCTAATTTTAACTCCGATCCCTCCGCATTTAGGATTTTAAAATACTGCTTGTTATTTATCCTTGTGAGTTCTTCGATGACTCGAATTATTATTTATTTTATTGTTTGCTATGCATACATTTTGTTACATATCTACATGGGAGTGGACGAAATTATAGTGTTTATTTGAACCTGTTTATTATCAAATGCTCATATATTTTACTTTAAGGAACAAGTTTCGAGTCGTATTTTGAAATTATCCTCATAACTATACTCCTATATGGTGGCTATATGTTATTTGCTAATTTTCAACAAGATATTTGCTATAGTTTTAGTAATTAGATTTTCATGAAACAAGATTTGTTCCCTTTTTTATGATTATTTGGGGTAAAGAGTAAGTAAGGGAAGTTGAAAA
Source organism: Ceratothoa steindachneri (assembly GCA_963969495.1). Taxonomy (NCBI): domain Eukaryota; kingdom Metazoa; phylum Arthropoda; class Malacostraca; order Isopoda; family Cymothoidae; genus Ceratothoa; species Ceratothoa steindachneri. The sequence goes on along the minus strand of OZ018331.1, from coordinate 8,243,910 downwards.
AATATAAAAAAAATATTTCTTTAAAAATGGAGCTGTCGAATTTAGCGAATCCCAGTGTTATTTGTCTACCAAGAGATCCATTCTTATTGGAAAGGTGATTTAATTCTATGAAAATTAGTTTAAAAGAGTATGTGAACCATCTCTTTATTAATGAATTTCTTGGAATAAAGGAATAGTTTTTTGTTTTTTTTAAAGAATGAGACAATTGCTGCTCCGCTTTGAAAGAGTCATTATTGGATGTCTGCTGCCACAATGACTAAATTACGTTGACTTCGTTCGAATTGTCAAAATGTCCTTGATTTCTATCATTGGTCTATTTTTATCCCTTCCAAGGTGTTCTCGGACTTTTTAAGTCTTGTTTCAAACCATTTCACGTAATTCCTAGTGAATTTTCTATTAAAGATACTGAAATTTTAATTTGATTTAATATTTTTAAGAAATCGTTGTCATCAGAATTGCGCATTTGCCTTATTTTACTGCAGCGTCTTTGCCTCTTAAATAGCGATAAATGTATCTCAGATTGAAGCTTTCATACCAGACGTCAGCATAAACAAACTGCAGACATTTAGTAATAAAATAAATGTGCATCTAAATCGAATTAAGCAAATCAGAATGCTATAAGTTCACAGGTAGGGCATTCCACTCCCAATATAGCGCCTAACTTCAACTAAAGAATGAGTGGCGTTTTTCACACATGCGAATTTTAGCCGGCCTTATATTTATCTCTGAAGTAAATGAAATGATTGCAAAAAAACATCCATTTTTGATGTTAAAAAGTTCACTGCGCAGTACGAAGTTTCTAAATAAAGATGTAATATTCCTAAGACCTGAAAGTTGGTCTACACATGGAGAACGGTAGTGATACATAGTGATAGCAGAACATGACAAGACGAACAAAAAAAAAATTCAGCACAATAAATTATCCGCAGCAACAGCTCATTTAAATGACTTTCATCAGGTGTGTTATTGCCCCCGGGTAAACAGTATTTACTGCGCATGCGAATATAAAGTATAAAGGACAATATCAGAAATAGTGTCAGAGCTTTCCGATCTATCGCTAAATTATTAAGGTGCATCGTGAGGCCTCTATTTCTTGGCATTTAATGACAATAAGACTTAAAGATTAAAAGAGAAATCTAGGAATAGATGCGGAAACGGACTTTATCTCTACGCCACCCTTATTTCGTGAAAGCAAAATGTATAATACGAATACTAAAAAGAATAAAAAAATAATAAGAAAAGCTACGCTATACAGGTGTGTATATCTTAAAGAATGACCAGCAAATATTGAACAAGGAATATGCACCGAATTCCTTTTAAGGTGTAACCTAGGGGACTATCGAAGCAAGGCCTAGGTTAGGCTCTCAAATACTCAAGAAAAGGGTAAAAGAACCAATCTTTGGAAGAAATGCGAGAATTCTATGCGATACCCCATTTGCAATGAACAGAATATTTGTATTTACTGGCAATTTTAATTTTTTTCAAAGGGTTTGTGCAAGTTTCAGCAATGCCCCCCGTCTCAAACGGACCTAACATTTTTTCCCTTTAATATGCACAGTGAATAATGACGTCCACATCTTAAACTAGAATGTATAGATGGTATGTACCAATTATTTAATAAGAAATATTAAATAGGAAACATCTATATTTTAAATACCACCACGGAGGATATGTGCTCGCATGTTGTGTAGGATTCTGTGATGGCAGTTTTATTTTGTTATTTGCTGTTAAAGCAACTTTTTTTTTTAGGACAAGCTGTAGTTGGCAAGAAATTATGGCATAAAAGAATAGCTCTTTTTTATTTTAATTTAAATTTACTCCATCGTAATTTGGACGCAAATATCAAATTCGCTTAAAAAGTTGCTTACAATTTAGGATACCACTTTTTACTCGCGTGACGTCACTCTATAAGTTACTAGGTCGATTCGTAGGGCGATCGGTCGGGTGGTAACCGTTTTACTTTTTAATGAGTTTTTGGCAATAACATCGTAACTATTAAGTTAATTCTAACGAAATTTGAAATCTTTATGTTGTTTTACATTCTCTTTCAAATGATATAATTGTCAAAGTCCTCCCAAGGTTAGTCCGGGACTTTTTGGCAATAACATCGTAACTATTTTGCCGATTCAAATGAAATTTGAAACCCTTATGTTGTTTTACACCCTCTTTCGAATTATATAATTTCCAACGTCCTCCCAAGGTTAGTCCGTGAAATATTGAAAGTTTTGAAGGTCGTAGGGTCATATGGTCATAAGATCATAAGTAAGAATAATTGAGAGCACCTTGCTGCTGTTAACATATCTAACTTATGCGCCCTCCAGGCCCCAATTCCTATAGGAGGATTTGCATATATATCTCTCATTCATTTCACTTTCTCTAGCTTCCTCATTTCATTACTTTACATACTTTCTGCCACGTTGGAAAAATCTTTTTAATTTCCCTTCTTTCAAACATTCAATACTCTAAATTTCGATACAGCAGAGGTTTTGGTTGAAGTTTGGTCGTTTTATGCCACCACACTGCAAATAATCTCCTCCTATGGATACCATAATAAATATTCACCAACGCTAAATTCATCTCTTTTTACGAATCCCCTTTCAAAAATGTGCCCTCGTTGGTTTTCTCTTTATTTTATACTAAAACCCGTCCAATGGTGACTGACTGCCCAGGCTCATTATCCACGGATGTCCAGACCTTTGTCCAAGAACAAGGAGTGGAAGTAACTCATTATCCACGGATGCCCGGACCTTTGGCCAAGAACAAGGAGTGGAAGTAACTCATTATCCACGGATGCCCGGACCTTTGTCCAAGAACAAGGAGTGGAAGTAACTCATTATCCACGGATGTACGAACCTTTGTCCAAGAACAAGGAGTGGAAGTAACTCATTATCCACGGATGTCCGGACCTTTGGCCAAGAACAAGGAGTGGAAGTAACTCATTATCCACGGATGTCCGGATCTTTGTCCAAGAACAATGAGTGGAAGTAACTCATTATCCACGGATGTCCGGACCTTTGTCCAAGAACAAGGAGTGGAAGTAACTCATTATCCATCCACGGATGTCCAGACCTTTGTCCAAGAACAAGGAGTGGAAGTAACTCATTATCCACGGATGTCCAGACCTTTGTCCAAGAACAAGGAGTGGAAGTAACTCATTATCCACGGATGTCCAGACCTTTGTCCAAGAACAAGGAGTGGAAGTAACTCATTATCCATGGATGCCCGGACCTTTGGCCAAGAACAAGGAGTGGAAGTAACTCATTATCCATGGATGCCCGGACCTTTGGCCAAGAACAAGGAGTGGAAGTAACTCATTATCCATGGATGTACGGACTTAAGTACAAGAGCGAGGAGTAAATGTAACCCATTTTCACGGATGTAAAGCAGAGAATATCAATTTCAACACAGATTCTTTTATAATATAATTGCTGTCACACTTCATTCAGGGTGCGCCAACTATCAGAGGAAAGCTGGCGGGATCTCTGCCCTAAATGCTGGGAGTTGCGGGGCAGAGAGAAAGAGATGGTTACCAGTGTTGGCGGAAAATACAACCCTAGGAACCACCAACTAGCTATGAGTTTTAACCCCCCCACTCACCCGCACACACACACACACACACACACACACTAAACCTCTTATGTCTGATCTCTGCCTAATAGTAGAAGAGAATCAGGTGTTTATTGTGACCACATGCCTTACCAATTCATATGGCTAAATAACTTGTACATCTCTGTGTCTAGATCTAACATACAGATACAAACACACACTCATTCTCTTTCTATCTCTCTCTCTCTCTCTCTCTCTCTCTCTCTCTCTCTCTCTCTCTCTCTCTCTCTCTCACCCCTTTTGCTCTCCACGCTAAAAGGCAGAAATCCTCACTAATAGGAACTACTTTCTCTTTTCTTTTAAAAAAACAACCTTCCTTCCTCCTTTCTGCAGTTGTTTACATTTGGTTGTCTCAAAATGAAGCACTTTTTTTTTAATAAAAACTACGTCGTACCTCAAAATATTATCTTCCTAGATACTATGAAGAGGGAAGGTGTCGAAATATTTATTTAACGAAAGAGGCCCCCTCAGTTTCTCTTTCTAGGCCCCCTCAGTATTCCTTTCTCTGACCTATCTAGTAATAAATAAAGGATCAAATTCTCATGTGACGTATGCGTCACACGGACAAAGTCAAAATTATATCATGGAAAATAATTTCTTCCTCGAAGATTAATCTGAATTTGCACGTCAGAAATCTATAGCAATTAAGCTCATGTTACTAAAATGCTATCTACATTTTTTTTCTCTATTTTACCCTTGTTAAATTTGTATGTTCCTTGTTTTTGATTTAAAATATTCTCGAATAGTTTTAAAAATTTCCTTTCTAAGTATTCTGTATTAGAACTCAGGACTATGGTGACGCAATATTACTTATTTGCGGTAACATTTTTATCCTTAGTATCTTAATTTTTCACCTCCCTTCTTCTCTTCAATGTTTATTTGTCATTCCGCCCTCACAATTTATTCCGTTTGATGATAGGCAGTTACTACTTACTAATGCCATATACCAATCATATTTGTACCTCTTTTCTCTAGCTCGTTTCCCTTGAGTGGGCAGAGTTTTATAATTTAGAATAAAAAGGAAAATAATGTTTCAAGCGTTAGCTTTATCTAAATTTTTGTATTTTAGTCTACATTACTTTATTAAAATTGGGGGGCTACTGTGGTTATATGCTCTAATAAATTTAAACTTTTCGGCCATTGCAGCCTCATTAAGATATTAACAACGGACTATATTTCTGCACTTAAACGGTGACTTCATTTCCCTGCGAGTAATCGCTCCATATTTTTTGGCGATCTACTGAGACGTGCGGAGGTTATGCCTTGACACACTGATTCTGTTTACAGAAATGGTTTCGAGATGAAATTCTTACAAAACAAATTCACTTTTGAAATTAGCAAAACGCTTTGAAATATATTAAAATTACCCCATAAATCATATTTACAATTTGTAACTAGGGAAAAGTACCGTGTCTGTAATATTTTTTATTACTTATTTTCCTATAATATTGTTGAATTGAAAGTATATTTTTTCTTACATTTATCCAAATTTACTTTTCTTTTTTTTCTCGTTTATAGGGTAAAAACAGCGAAAATAATTGAACCATAAATATTTTAGAATTCAACACTTGCACAGTCAGTATGATGCTAGAAATCCATCGAATCCAGTTGGTTAAATTTGCATGTGAATTCAAAAACCTTGTCAAAACAGAACTTGCCATAAAGCGTGCTAGAAATTCATTTAAATCTCCCTTCCTCTGTCAAATGATCTGTCATTCGAAGAATATGCCTGGTTTTTCTGGGGAGAAATTGACAAGTGCTCAACTAGTATAAAAAAAAACACCAAACTTTCAGCTTATTTGCTAAAGAAGGAAGAAACTCACCATTTTATGTTGTTATTTAGGCGTGAATATATCCACAACCGCACGGATCACAGCCAACTGGAGTGATTTGGAAAAAGAGAGAACTTGTTTAACAACAACCCGAGTGCGGTTGCTTGCAGAGGTGGACTGATTAAAGGAAATTCATAAAGGTACGACGATAGCCAGTTTCCTTGTCCCCTTCCCCACAATTTAGCTTGAGTTTTATTCGGTCTATTTATACTGGGTCACAATAACGGGGTATGACTCGTTTTGCATGTGACCATTCGTACAGGAGGCCATAGAATCCAATTTTGAGAAATTCACCAAACCCATCTCCCACCTGATTCTCATTTTCTCCCCTTTCTTGCCCCCAGTCTTTCCCTTAGTCTTTCTCGCTACCCCCCCCCCCCCTCCTTTTTTTTAATGTACGCATTCAGCTACACATCATCACAAACAAACATAGACACGATATCACGTTTGTCTTCAGAGCTATTTTGAACCTCCAGGAACTTAGAAACCTTTCCCACTTGCATACACATTTCCCCCCATGCATTTATACATTCCCCGAAATAATTGGAAGAAAGATCTTAACTTTAATGTTTTAAAGACGATCAATTGCATTGATAATGAAACTGAAATCTCTTGTATACAAGCTTCAGTGAGAGATTTTACTGATTAAATTTTGAAATCACCACTAGAAAAATTCTGCATGACTGCATTTAAATTCTGCAGTATTTATATAATTTATGTGATTAATCCATCGCTCATGGCGAATAAATATGCTGAATCTTGATGTGAAAACTTTAAAAAAAATTGCATTTGGAGATCGATTCATTTGCGCCGAATAACTTCTTATGGACTTATGATTGGTCTGTATTAGATTAAGGATGTTGGCAAATATCGGAGATATTAGGGAAAAAATAATTTTTAAAATCCAATATTTTAATCACAGAAGAGAGAATTTTTAAAAAGAACAATTTTGCATAGAAGACTTGTAAAAGGAAGAGTCTCAGAATTCAAACGAGGACATATCTGAGGGAACAAATCGTAATCAGAAAAGAGTATCTACAGTAAGCAAAACTTAAGACAATTCTAGCCCTCCAAATATATATATATATATATATATATATATATATATATATATATATATATATATATATGAATACAGTATACCACAAGAAACAGAAAAACATGAAAATCTTTCTTCGGAAAAAAAGTTATTTTCTAATTCGAAAAAATCTGTACAGAGTGGGATTCGAACCAAGCACACTAAGGCAGAGAGTAACAGCTTTGATCTCAATTAAACCATCCCTTAGACCACTCGGCTACTTAGAGATTAAAGCTGTTGCTCACTGCTTCAGTGTGCTTGGTTCGAATCCCACTCTGTACAGATTTTTTCGAATTAGAATATAACTTTTTTCCGAAGAAAGATTTTCATGTTTTTCTGTTTCTTGTGGTATACTGGATTCATTTCATCATTCTTTCGCGCTTATGAAAGATATATATATATATATATATATATATATATATATATATATATATAACATGTGTTAAATTCAATGAATATTTATTTAATACGGAGTTGGTCCTCCTTTTGCTTTTTGAACATCGTCGATGCGTCTTAGACTTGATTCATAGAGCTTCCTGACTTCATTGAGAGGAATCTTGAGCCCTTCTTCTTGCAATACCTTTTCTAGCTGTTTCGGAAAAGACGGTGGAGGGTAACGACTTCTAACTTGCCACTCCAAGACGCACCACAAATGCTCAATAATATTAAAATCTGGAGATTGTGAGGGCCACTCCAAGTGTTGTAGCTCACTCCTATGCTCTTCATACCAATTCGTAACCACATGAGTGGTGTGTATTGATCATTATCATCTTGAAAAATGCACTCTCTATCAGGAAATTATGTCTGGATCATAGGGTGGACTTGATCTTCCAAAATACTCAGATATTCGTTGCTGTTGATCCTACCATGCAGGGCAACGATTGGACCAAGAGAATTCCAAGATATGGCTGCCCAAACCATCATTGACCCTCCTCCGTGCTTCACTGTACGAAAAAGGCAGTTAGGATTAGAAGCTTCCCCGGGCTGCCTGAACACATAAACTCGCCCTGCAGTGGGCAGAAGAGAAAAACTGGACTTGTGGGAGAATATTACTTTCTTCCATTGGTCTGTCGACCAGCCCTTGTGATCTCTACACCAGTTCAGCCTTTTCTGAATGTTTTGATGAGAAAGCAGAGATTTCTTGATGGTGGCTATTCTATAATATCCTGATTTATTGAGCTCACGGCGGACAGTTTTGGTCGAAACTGGGCTAGTGAAATCTCGATTTAACTGCATTCAATTTAGGTGCAGTTGGCCGGGGAGTTTTCATCACAATGCGTTTCAACACTCGTCGGTCTCCTTCAGCGAGCTTCAAAGTCCTGCCGGAATTACTCCTCCTGCTGGACGTTTCGCCCTCCTTCTTGAATTCTGTCATGGTTCTTGATATGGTAGCTCTCGAAAAACTAAGGAGTTAAGCTGTACTGGTTAATGAAGCTCCTGCAATTGCAACTCCAATAATTTGCCCTTTTTTCGACCTCAGTGAGGTCACGCATCTTAGCATCTATTCCATGACCTGAAAAAGAAATACAAATAATCATTAAAGTTGTTAAATAAAACTATGTATCTACAATTAAATCAAAACACTCACAATGAAATTTGGATGGATATTCGTAATATAATGGCTCATTGAAATATTGGTGTTAAATTTCTACAGTTTCAATTATTTTGTCCAACCCCCAAATCTATATATATATATATATATATATATATATATATATATATATATATATATATATATATATACAGGGTGTTGAAAAAATAGATGGCATAACTTCAAGATTATGTTCCCTATGTCGCAACCTGATTGGTACTGTCTTTAGGTAAAATATACCATCTTTCCATTTTTTTTGCGAATAACGGCGTGTATGTCTCCGTTTGTGAAACCATTGTTTACGAGTACTTGTGTAGAACGCTCGAGTTCTTCGTGTGTATCTTTCCATGTTGAGCAATGGGTGAACGCACGGTTGATGTATGAATTTATTACGTTTTTTTTGTAACGTTCGGGACATTCGCTTTTTGCATCCAGGAACAGACCTAGATTTGTATTTTTGACGTAAACGTTGGTAGTTATATAAATCCATATATATATATATATATATATATATATATATATATATATATATATATATATATGTGGAAAAATATCCAAGAGAAATATGTACGGCTAATGTAATGGCATTATTACACAACTGATCTATTTACTTCAGGTCAAGTGTGACATCCATCCTTTCGTCCTCGAACTCGGAGACCACATTATAGGATAGCTCATCCATCAGACCAAATAAAACTTGACCCTACCTTAACCGTACCAATTTGTCTTGGATCTTTTTTCCATCTTTCGAATGTTTTTGGTAAGTCAACGCTGTTAATATATTAATAATAACGGTTTTCTGTGACGGTAAAAGAGGCTAGCATAGAGGGGTAACTTTGAAACCAGTTTTTTGGGACTGGTGAATAAGCTATCCTAAAATGTGGTTTCCCACCAGTTCGAGGACGAACGGGTGTCACGCTGGACCTGAAGTAGATCAGTTGTCTAATATAATAATGCTACTACATTAACCAAACCATATATATATATATATATATATATATATATATATATATATATATATATATATATATATATATCCAGCAAACCGCAAGAAACAGAAAAACAGGATAATTTTTCTTCGGAAATTTATAGCCTAATTCGCAAAAATTCCGTACAGAGGTGGGATTCGAACCGTGCACACTGAGGCAGAGAGCAACAGCTGTGATCTCAATTAAACCGTCCCTTAGACCACTCGGCTACGCGTAAGACCAAGAAATCTTCCGAATAAACAAGCTTTTAAGGTACGCTTCGCAAGGTCGATCGGGAGTATGAAAGAGAGAGAAATTAATAGGGATTCAAAGGACAAAGGAGAGTTGAGGTAAACACGCGGCGAAGATACAATGTATAAATCTTTCATGAACGTGAAAGAATGATGAAATGAATCCAATAAACTGCAAGAAACAGAAAAACAGGATAATTTTTCTGCGGAAATGTTATTTTCTAATTCGCAAAAATTCTCTCTCTTTCTCTTTCTTTGTTTTTCTCTTTTATCACTCTTTTCTCTCTATTTTTCTCTCATTTCTCTGTTTTCTCTCTTTCTTCTCTTTTCCTCTCTTTTTTCTTTTTCTCTCTCTATTTCTTATATCTCTTATTTTCTTTATCTTTTTCCCTCTGTCTCTTTTATATCCTCTTTTTCTTTCTCGCTTTCTCTCAGTCTTTCCTTTATTTATATCGCACTTTCTTTCTCTCCATCTGTCTTTTTCTCTCTCTCTCTCTCTCTCTCTCTCTCTCTCTCTCTCTCTCATTCTTTCTGTCTTTCTCTCTATCTGTGTTTCTTTCTCTCTCTTTCTTTCTTTCTCTCTCTTTCTTTCTTTCTTTCTCTCGTTCTCCCTCTCTCTCTCTCTCTCTCTCTCTCTCTCTCTCTCTCTCTCTCTCTCTCTCTCTCTCTCTCTCTCTCTCTCTCTCTCTCTTTCTCGAATTCTTTTTCTTGTTTTTTAGTCGCTTTTTGCTCCTGATGAAACTTAGTTGTTTGGTGGAAGTTGCCAAAAAATAGTCTTACTGCATCTAGTTGGTTAATGCAGCGGTTGCACTGAAGCATTATAGTCGCTTCTTTAACAACTTAATTTCTCCAAGACGCTCACATACACACACACACACGTAACATGCGCTTACACCCACAATATAGAAAGAAAAATAATTATTTATTTAATTATTTGAGCTGTTTGTGGGTTCTCGGAGCAATTTTACAGACCGCATTTATTGTGAACAATCCGTGGACGTAACTTCTTCACATTGCTGTCAATAGTCCATAAACAATGGCGAAAATAATTGCAAGACCCAATTATCTCTCTGATCACAATCAAACCTGTACCTTACATGAATTGTTGAGTTGTAACTCAAATTCTGTGTGGTTTCACTGCTATTCGAAAGGATATATAAACCATGCTAAGCTGTTCTAAATTCTCGCTTTTGGCCACGTTTCCTTGCAAATAGAGCTTATGTATGTATATTTCACACATGTTCACTTTCTTCTACTTCATCACGCTCCATACTTCACCCCCCTTCAGTCAAGTTCCGAAGTAGATACCCTCGTTTGTTTTATTTGTGTTCCTTAAAAGAGAATATCTTTATATGAACTGAGTGCGATCTGTATGCGTCGTTCCATAAAGGTTGTAATGCGCCATTGGCCGCGTTATCTGTTATCTCATCACTCCTTTTGTTTTCTCACCACTCCTTATGCAATCCTATCACTCTTTCTGTTATCTTATCACTCCTCTTCTTATCTCACCACTCAGGCTATCTCATCACTACTGTTATCTCATCACTCATTCTCCAACCCCCCTTTTTTATTATTGATTGGTCACGAGTTTTCAGAGAGAGAGAAAGCGCTCAAAATGACAGGCAAAAAAGGACTCGTTCGTCTAAAACACAACTGTGCAACATGCCAGTTAGAAAAGTGGTGCGTTGACTTTCCGGAGGGCTGCTACTCAAAATGCAGCCCTGAAAGTATCTGCACTACTTGCATATTGACGCGAGAGGTGGAGAAATTAAAAGACCTCTATAGAGCCTCAGAGGAGAGAGCTAAAATCCTTGAAAGAAAGTTGGAGAAACTTGAAGCCCTTAACGCAGCTCAGATTCGAGGCCTAGAAGAGGCGCCGCCCACTGACGTGTCGGAATCCCCTGGTACCCAAGCGGAGATTCCAGCATCATCTGAGGCTAAGCTAGCTGAGACGAGAGAAAAAGAGAAAAAGAAGAAAGTAAAAACGAAGAAACAAAAGAAAAAGAATAAAGTTGAAACAAAAGTAGAACCAAAAATAGAAGAAAAACAGATACACAAAAAGAAAAGGAAAGATAAGAATGTGGATAGTAAAGAGGAAAAGGGGAGGCCTCTTCCACAAGGGAAGACCCCGTCTTCAGAGACCAAGTGTCCGAAGGTCACTCTCATTGGTGACTCGCAAACACGGGATCTGCAGCCGCTGCTTGCGGCCCGCCTTTGCACTAGCGTGAAGGTAAGCTGCCTGTCAGGACGGGGTAACCACACCATCAGAGTAGAGGCAGAGAAAGCTCAGATTTCTAAGAATTCAGTTGTTGCTCTGATGGTGAGCGGCAACGACCTCTACCACAGAGGGGGTAAGGTTGGCCTCAGTGGTAAGACCATCCAAACGGTGATGGGAGCCGTGGATGAGATAGGGCTTAAAACCCGCAAACGTGTGGTGGTTGGGATGCTTCCGAGAAGAGGTCCATCCCAAACCGCTCACGAAAGAAACGTCGCAGTGAACAGAAGGTTGGCGGATCTCTGCACGGCAGAAGGAGTCTTCTTCGTGGACCCCTATCGTACCTTTATCGGTAGAGACGACCTCTCCCAAAGGGACGGGGTACATCTCTCCTTTAAAGGGAAGGGCTTTCTCGCCAACCTAATTCAAGATGTCGTGGAATGCACCCAAAGGAGCGTTTGAAACAGAGCGAAAGCGGACGTGCGCCAGCACGCCCGTGTCACTCCTGGAACGACCTTCTCGGAGGTCGTCAAAAAGGGTGTGATCACAAAAACAGAGAAGCCGGGAAACGGAAGAGCGTAGGGAGTCCTACACTAGGGGACTCCCTCAAAGTTCTTCTGTTCAATGCAAGGTCAATCAGGAATGAGTTTCTTGAGCTCCGTGGCCTCGTAGTAACAGAGGAACCTGAGATGGTCGCCATAACGGAGTCGTGGATAAAAACCTCAAGCCAAGATTTTGAAGGTGAATTCAACATTCCCGGTTACCAGCTCTTCCTGAAAGATAGGCCAGACAGAGAGGGTGGCGGTGTGATGTTGTATGTCAAGGATACTCTCAACTCGACGGATTGCAACATCGTATCCGACCATGAACTACTAGGTGTTGACCTAGAGATAGGTCCTGCCAAATACAGGACCCTAGTGCTTTATAGACCTCCTGCCCAACTCGTTGAAAAGGACAGAGGTCTGTACCAGCTACTAGGAGAACTAGTCGAAGACAGAGTGTGTATCGTTAGGGGGGGATTTCAACACACAAGTTGACTGGGAAACCAGAGAACCCTGTGGCGAGAACGCACTACTTCTGGAGTTCGCGAACAACGAGTTCCTGACTCAATGGTGAGAGAGCCAACGAGAGGAAACAATATCCTCGACTTGGTTTTCACCTCTGAGGATGACATCGTTGAGGACCTCTCTGTTAGCAAAGAGCTTGGTGGCAGTGACCACCGACTAATTAGATTTGTAGTCAAAGTCCCGAAGGCAGGGCCTGCAACTAGTAAATCGAGGAAACTCGATTTGAAAAGAGCAGACTTTGCAGGTCTTCGTGCTGGACTGACTGATGCGAGGCTAGAAGTGTGCGATGTTGTTGAAGACTCGTGGAACAGTTTCAAACCCACATTCATGAGTCTTCAATCGCGTTTCATCCCTCTGAAATGTCCCCGTCGGTCTTCTGTTCAACCAAAGTGGTTTAATCGAGAAATCGGCCCATTGCTTAGGAAGAAGAGAACTGTGTACCTGCAATCGAAGATTTCGGGTGACTTGGACGAATACCGGAGGCTAGCCAGGAGAGTGAAGTCCAGCATAAGGGCGGCTAAGCTAGCTGAGGAACTCCTAGTGGCGAGACTCTGTAAAGAGAATCCCAAGGAGTTTTTTGGATATGTGAACAGCCGTAAACCAATCCGTCGAACGATTGGCCCTTTGAGAAATGAGGAGGGGGCATTAAAGCACTTAGATGCAGAAAATGCTAACCTCCTCAACGACTACTTCTCTTCAGTTTTTACTGAAGAGTGTGGTCCCATCCCCAAGCCAATGGATTCTTACTCGGGGGAAAAGCTGGAGGATATGGACTTCACCGAAGGGGAAATAAAAAAAGAAGATCAGTGACCTAATGACGAATAAGTCACCTGGACCGGATGGGTTTCTACCTAAAGTGTTAAAAGAAGTGCGCGATCAAGTGTCACGACACCTGAGCGCAATCTTCAACATGTCAATTCGGACCGAATGCGTTCCTAGAGACTGGCGTGAGGCAGAGGTGACTCTTATTTCCAAGAAAGGAGACCGTAACCAACCGTTAAACTACCGACCTATCAGTCTGACTTCGATAGTCGGTAAACTCATGGAAAGCATGATGGTGGACAAAATGACGTCGTATTTAGAGTCAAACCTGCTACTGAGGAGTTCCCAGCACGGCTTCCGAAGGCAACGGTCATGCCTGAAGAACCTTGTGGAATTCTTCCACTTCGTGTTCAGTGAGCACGATCGGGACAAGGCGGTGGATGTGGTGTACCTAGACTTTCAGAAAGCCTTTGATAAGGTACCACACCGCCGCCTTCTCCGGAAAGTGCGAGCGCTTGGCATAGACGGAAAAGTAGCCGGCTGGATAGAGAACTGGCTAAGTGGCAGACGGCAACGGGTGGTGGTGAATGGACAGTCTTCTGAGTGGGTGCCCGTTACTAGCAGGGTGCCTCAAGGTTCTGTCCTGGGACCTCTACTATTCATCATCTACGTCAACGACATGGACGGTGACATGGTTGCCAAGATTTCCAAATTTGCCGACGATACCAAGCTTGGTATGAACATTGCAAAGGATGGAAATACTGCCCGCCTGCAGGAAGATCTTGGGAAGATTGGGGAGTGGTCGGACACGTGGCAAATGCCTTTTAACGTGAACAAATGCAAAGTGATGCATATCGGAAACAGGAACCTCTAATCTCAGTATATCCTTAAGGGCACTGCTATGGAATCCACCGACACTGAGAAGGACTTGGGTGTAACAATAACTAGTGACCTCAAGTTTTCGAAACAGTGCATTGAGGATGAGAAAAAGGCCTAAAGGATGCTAGGTTATATAAAGCGCCAGTTTGGATATCGGAACAAGGAGATTGTACTGTGTTTGTACAACTCACTTGTCCGACCGCACCTGGAGTATGCCGTACAATTTTGAAGTCCTTCATTTCGTAAAGACATTGCGAGATTGGAACGCGTACAAGCCAGGGCAACCAAGCTGATTCCCTCTATCCGACATAAAAGTTATGAGGATAGACTAAGGGAGTTAGATCTGTTCTCGCTGGAAACCCGTAGACTGTGTGGTTAGCTCATCGAAGTTTTCAAAATACTTCGAGGGTTCGACAATGTTGACTACCTGGATATTTTCACACTAAGTGAGAACAGAACGCGCAATCACGGCTTCAAACTTGAACTGAAGCGTTACAACCGCAATCTTTGTGGAAATTTTTTCACCTACAGTATCTGCGGTAAGTGGAACGCACTTCCAGTGGAAGTTGTTAACAGTGAATCTGTTGACCAGTTCAAGTCAAGACTAGACAAAGTCTTGAAAAGTGGCCGTTTAGGGACGCAAAACAATTGAGCAGCCATGTGCCCGCTTGATTGCTAGTCTTTGAATGGACCGTAAGGTCTCCTAGGGTACTTTCTTTCCTTGTTACTCCTTGTAACTCCACCCGAGCTTTGAATCCGTAAATTTGGGTCAAATTTGGCGAAGTGATTCTCAAGTTGAGCTTTATTATTTCGCTAAAAGTTTTCAAGGAAATAATTTTGAATTCTGTTATTTATTTATTTTTTCCTATCAAGAATTCGAGTGCTATTTACGGTCTGTGCTATCGACGTCTTTGTCGTCCTTCTTTGGTCCATTCTTTTATTCAATAAATTGCCCTATGAAGTTCTGCAATAGGAAGCGAATACGAATATGATTGACTCTGATAGGGAGAATAGAGCAAGGCGTCACGGTATGGAACCTGTGAAAATGCTTAATGGTGTTAGCGCTGTGTGAGTAGATGTTAAACTGTTGCGTAATATGATATAGCTGTGGCAGTTTAATATCTTTATGGGGGGGGGGGATACGATGTGAGATAAGTAAGGAATGGAAGGATGTGGTGGGGACTGAAAGGCTGATACAAAATGATTGATTGAATCATTTTAGCAGATCATGGGGAGGGTTGGGATTGAAAGTAAATGTAAACAAAACAGTAAATTGGTGATGTTTGGCGGTGATAAGGAGTTACAATGGGATATTTGAGCTTGGAGGGCACCCCTTAAGTACAAGTATGTTTTATATTTCTGAAGTCTGACGCAAATTATGGTGGTATGGATGAGGGGGATGGTGCCGGAGTTATGATAAAAGGCTCTTCTCCCAGTGTGTCTCGGAAGCTGAAGTCTGTAGCCAACCCCGATTGAGACTCGTGTTCGTTGGATAACATGTCTATTTTTATCGCTTCCAGGTTTAGGTTCATGTGTCTATGCTGCCCATTGTATCGGGATATGAGATTATGAGTTAAGTTATTCTTTATCTATGTATAAACAAATCACTATCTTCATTCGACACCATTCCATTTTCAGCTCAACAAAAGGACCTATTTCCACATAATTAAAACATCTGCAGAGTATCACAGAGCATCCTCTAGCTTGAGCCGCCCCCTGCGTGCAGTCTTCCTTGAAAGCTTCATGAGGTATACGATGAACATGACACCAGGCATTATTTACATACAGGCAGAAACGTGATTTGTCTAACCAGATAACGCGTTTCCAGTCATCGACGGTCTATTCTTTGTCTTCTTTCAACATGGCATCCATGTAACTTCGTGGGAAGAAGTGAGGAAAGGTGCCGGGCAAATTTTAAGAGGTTTTGTTCAAAGTAACTTTAGCCTCAGTTCACAGATTTGAACTCCATGGATAGATGCTTGAGAAGAAGGCCAGTACCAAATCTTAGCAAAGTTTAGAATTTCTGAACTGCAAACTGGAAAAATAGCAGGATGAAATAACAGATGAAAGAAACCCTGCCCGCCACTTTTACTCAGGTAATGCAAAGTTTCAGTTTTTTAGTCTAAGTATAATGTGGTTACATTAAATATTAGTGCCATCTACTTGCAGTATATTATTAGTCTTTTGTTTTAGTCTAAGAATTATTTTCCGAAAATAATTAAATTAATATCAGTCCACACTTTGTGTTTCCACCTTGTTTTTCATATGAAGGTTTCTAAATCTATAGATTGTTCCGACTGTCGAATTTGTTTTCTGAATCTGATCTCTAACTTGCCTTCTGTACCCAGTAGATGAATTTTGATACCGAATACATTGCACTTGTTCGTGTTCGGAAATCTCCTATACTCTACTTTGATATTCGTTTATATTCCTTATTTCTTTGGCCGTCATTCGAGCTTGCAAGAGTACATATCTCTCTGGACATAATACAATCTGGCTTATATCATCGGAGAATTGAACATTCATGCTAGTGTGGTTGTTTGGTCTGGGGATATCAGCTGTGTATATTAAGATAAGGTGGTGCCGAAGCAACCACTTTGCGGTAATCTCGCTTGTAGGTTGAATTTGGGCCCGTTGGTGTCGTCTCTACTGATATAACTTCTCTATCTATTGCGTAGTCACAAAGGATTTTATGATTCATTATTTAATTCATAATTGCGTCCACCTCTACCAGTGTTGATGTTGATTTATTAGCGAATTTACCTCCAAGTGTTCTACATGTCTTCTATTGAGTATCTTCTCGATGAGCTTTCGACCAAATTCCAAATTTTACAATAAATATGGGGAAGACCCTCCTGCCGAATTTGGTTATGAAGGTCTGGCTAGGTACGTAGTAGCGTATTTGAGGTTAGTATCCCGTTGCAATGACCAGTTTGTCTAGACTCATGCCCATCTCTATTTTTTGGTATGGCTCTTTTAGATTTAGGATTTGCATGTAATTTATCCTCTTTTTTTAAACAATGGCCGTTCCCTCGTATCTTCCATGAACATAATTTACACTTAACACTCCATTGTTCCAAAGTTTCATTTCGTAACTATTTATGTTATTACAATATTGCACTCTTTTGTAAGTTCATCTGTTCGTATTAATTCTCAAGATTCTTAGATGGTTCTTAAGATTTTCTTCGACATTTGTACTATCTTCTGTGAAGCCTTGGATCCCTGTTAGTGATGGGATCCCCCTTTGATTTGGCGCAGTTTTTTAAGTATTTCGTTTATTCTCTCCTTGACCGCTTTTATTTTTGTATTTTTGTGTTTCCATCTTTTATGGCTCAGTATCTTCAATTTATTCCTTGTACCCCTGTTTGTTCTAGTCAGGTGACTCGGTTCCTCCTTAGATTCTTAGTGGGTGGTTCTTAACTAATTGGTTTTCACTTTATTGTTCCCCACAATCTTGTTTTACTTCCTGTGATTCCTCTGGTTCCGCTTCTGAAGTTGCAGGTTCTTCTCGTTCGGTTCTGGGGACTCGAAGGGTTGCTCCTTAACTATGGCCACATTAAAGATTTTCGATGAGTCGAGATTTTAAGATAATTAGAGCGTAGGGAATTCATTTGTTTGGGACATTGTTTTTAAAATCCTCTCAACAACCTGGGTTCCCAATATTAGACAGATGTGCCTGTATTACGCATGTGAGGATCTTCGTATTGACATCTCTGGTGATCTGTAGTATTTGCTCTCTTGGGAGATTGTTTGGTGTGTCTGCTGCTGTATAGGACTGAATTAATTTAATTCTCGATTCTTCTTCACTCTATTTTTTTGTGTGTGAGAACAGTTGAGCTACATGTTTTCCGATGATATTTTTTAAGGTTGAAAGCTAGAACTCCTTCAGACATTACCTTCTTAACCATTCGAATACATTGATGTGATTGTTAAATTTTAACACCTTCACTTTTGCGCATATATGCTGCTTTTATATGTCCCTCTTTATTTGCTCGGAAGAGTGATCATCAATCCAGCTTTCAAATTTTTTACAGATGATACTTCGAAGGGCTCTCACCTGGGGATGTATTTACGTCTCAAATCCTATCCTCTTCAAGTTGGTCATTCCTTGGTTTGATTGGATCGAGTCTCTATCCTTGAATTCGGAGCAGAGGGCTCTGTATATGTTGTTGACTTAATCTAGTTTAATCAAAGCCACTCTTAGTTCGGCGAACAAATTACGCAGACCTTACTTTTGGCCTGAACTTCCTGATCAGTGGGTGTCACCAAAGGGATCCTCTTGGTGTGGTTCTCCATTTTTCTGACAGCAAAGGGGCTTTCCTGCGATGGTGAGTAAACCTCAGAGCAAACTGACCTTAAATACCTGTTGTGCGATCTTTAAAAGAGCACTCACCGGCGACAAAGAGGAAAACCATTGAGAAAAGGTGTAAAAAGAAACTAGTATGCCTCCTGCAGCGAACTTTCACTAAATTACTCACTTTCACTAAAGCTTCATTGCCTTTTGCCCCACATTTCCTCTCTGTCCCCAATGAATGATACTTTAACGATTACTCACCGGTTATTTAAGGTTGGGCAGATAAGAAGCTCAATCACTTACTCTGGCTTTGTCGGTCATCCTTACTCTGGCTTTGTTCTGGAAGGTTGTCTTACAGGAAGCTCCTGATTCTCATTGTAAGATTAGGATATAATACTGATTTGGGTGTGTAGTTTTTCTTGTATTTATTTAATACATCAATCACTGTGTAATAAATACATTAGTGATTAATACTTTTTGGGAAGATAACTGGCAGCAATCCTGAGCAAGAATTTTTTGGTGAATGTTAACTTTGTCCTTAGTAAATTTCTGAGAGTATGGCTGTTTGTATAGATGGTGAGAGCATGCCGTTTGAAAGTAATGTGTATGTGGTGTGTGATGCATGTGGAGTTGAAAGGAGAGTGAATGTAACTGAATGCCGTGTGTGTTTTCTGGAAGGAGAGGTTAGGAGGTTGAGTGGGGAATGTAAGAGGTTGAATGATTTGGTGTTTGAGGTGAGATGAGATGCAAGTGGGCGATTGAAGGGTGAGATTAGTGCTAAGAGGGTGGAAGATAGGGCTAGGACTTGGAACAGTGTGGAAGTTGTGAGTGATGATGAATGGTGGGTGAAAATGGATAGGATAGATAAGTTAGGACAGATTAGGTGTTTGAAAAGGAATGACATAGAACCTGTTAGGTTGACTAACAGATTTAATGTCCTGAGAGAGGAAGAGTGTGAAAGTGATTTGCCTGGTGTGCTTGTGGATGAAAGCAGGATGGGTGGTAGTGTGACTGAGAGCAGGAGGGAGGGTAATGTTAGGCCAAGACAGAATAGGAGAATGACTGAGGTGCTAGTGATGGGTGACTCTCAGATTAGGTTATTTAGATAGGAAGTTGAGTGATAGCAAGTGGAAGGGAATGAGAGTTTGTCTGCCGGGTGCTGGTGTAAGTGATGTTTGTGAGAGGTATGATAGGCTGGTTTCTGGGTGTGAGAGAGATGCAGTTGGGATTACGCATGTGGGAGTGAATGATTTAAAGAAGGTGGGTACATGTGAGTTACGTGAGCAGTATAAAAGGTTAGTTGAAAGGCTGAGTAAAAGCAGGGTAAAAGGTCTTGTTTATGGTGTGCTTCCGAGATTGGATGTGGGGGTAGAATGGTTGTCGCGTGCAATTGGTTTGAATGAATTTGTGAAAGGACTGTGTGAGGAGTTAGGATTGGTGTTTGTAGATGTCTGGGGTGGGTTTTACGGGAATAGGAGGTTGTATGCGATGGATGGGCTCCATCTTAGTCGGGCAGGTGTTGAGGTTCTATGGGGGAAGCTGGATAGTGTGATTAGGTCCTTACTGGTGGGAAACTAGAAGCTGTTAGAGGTAAGGGAATAACAGGAATAGAGGGCAGGTGTAGGAAATTGAAGGGATGTAGAGATAGAGGAATAGCTAGGGGGGAGGGCATACTGATGCGTTATAGGGGGACTAATGCACAAGTGAATGAGCAGATAACTAGGAATAAAAAAGCACGATGCAATGAAGATGGGAATAATAAAAAAAACTTTAAAATATACTACACAAATGGTCGGAGTATAAGGAATAAGATAGATCTCTTAAGAGCGTTAGCGAGTGAAGAGAATTTTGATATAATTGCGATAACAGAGTCATGGCTTGATTTGGCAGGTAATCACTTTAAACCTGAGGTTGAGATTGAGGGCTTTAACATGTTCCATACAGACAGGAATAGGAAGAGAGGAGGAGGGGTTATTATTTATATTAAAGATAATCTCCAGTGTTGTGTACACAGTACAATTAAATTAGATGATAACACAGAGTCATTATAGCTAAATGTAAAGGAAGGTAAAAACAAGCTTGTCATAGGATTATTATACAGACCACCAAATCTTAGTAAGGAAGCTTCAAATCTTCTGTGGCAGGAGATTGAACGGGCATGTAGAAGTAAGCATGTGTGTATAATGGGCGATTTTAATTACAGAAATATAGACTGGGAAGCTCTTGTGGGTGATCAGGAGGCTGAGGAATTTTTTAATGTTGTCCAAGATAATTTTCTGAGGCAGATTATTAACTAACCCACTAGAGGTAATAATATACTGGATTTAGTTCTGACAAATAGGGAAGAAGTTATTAAGGATACTGAAATGGAATGGTATTGATAGTAGCATGAACAATGTTAAAATTCCTGACTTTAGAAGAGCAAATTATAATGGGCTCAGGACTTACCTGGAGGCAGTTGTACAGAAACCAGGCAATGAAATCAATTCAGGAATAGATTCAATGATATGAGTTAGTGGAGACAATAATCACCAGGAGGAAGAGATTACAATTAAAGAGGAGTATGAAAGAATAATTGAGCAATTAATTACAGGTCAGATGATTAACATTCCATATAATGAGATTAGGACTAAAAATAATGACCCAAAATGGATGACAGATAAAATTAAGCATTATATTGGCATTAAAAAGGGCATTTATAGGAAAATAAAAAATGGAGAGGATCACTTGAGTTAGAGATATAATGAACTAGCAAGAGATGTTAAAAAGTTAATTAGAGTAGCAAGGAGAAATTATTAAATTAAAGTGGCAAATAGGGCAAAGGAAGATCCCAAAAGTTTTTATCAATTATACATAACTAAGGTTAGAGATAAAATAGGCCCACTTATAGATTCCAATGGAGAATTAGTGAGTGATAGGGACTCAATGGCTGGAATGCTAAATGACTTTTTTCTCTCAGTATTTACACAGGAGGATACTCTAAATATACCCGAGGTGTCAATGATCTTTCGGGGTAATGATAAAGAGAAATTAAAGGATATCTTGATCACAAAGGAGATAGTGACAAAGAAAATTGATAAAATCAAAAGTAGTAAAGCACCCGGTCCTGATGAGGTCTTTCCTAGAATTTTGAAAGAATGTAAGGATGTGTTAAGTGAGCCCCTAGCATGCATCTTTAGAAAATCATTGGAGAGTGGCATTGTGCCAGTGGCATGGAAGAAAGCCAATGTGATACCTATATTTAAGAAAGGGGATAAAACAAATATGTCTAATTACAGACCAGTAAGTTTGATATCAGTGGTAGGGAAAATGATGGAATCTATTATAGCAAGGAATATTAGAGATCACCTGGATAAGCATAAGTTGATAAAAGAATCACAGCATGGCTTTAGTAAGGGTAAATCCTGTCTGACTTATTTGCTGTCTTTTTATAGTAAGGTGTATAAAGCAGCAGATAATGATGAAAACAATGATATTTTATACTTGGACTTTAGTAAGGCTTTTGATCGAGTGCCACACTTAGGCTTCTGAGCAAAGTTAAAGCACACGGGATCGATGGCAGTATATTTAGGTGGATTCAGTCATGGCTTGGTGACAGACAGCAAAGAGTTAATATAGATGGAGTTTAATCTGAGTGGGGGGGGTTGTTAGCAGTGGAGTTCCACAAGGATCTTTTTTGGGTCTCTTGCTATTCTTAATTTATATTAATGATCTTGACATAGGTATAAGTAGTTACCTGAGTAAATTTGCTGATGATACTAAGCTAGGTAGGGCCATTAGGGCTGATTCTGATGCTGTTGTAATGCAGGAGGAATTGACCATTCTGTCCAATTGGGCCGAGAAATGGCAAATGAAGTTTAACATAGACAAATGTAGTGTACTTAGTATAGGTAGAAATAATCCATTGAATAGTTATAAATTAAATAGGAGAATTTTAGGGAGGACCGATTGTGAGAGGGACTTGGGTATTTTGGTAAGTTCAGACCTTCGTCCTAGAAAGCATTGCCTAAATGCTAAGAATAAAGCTAATAGGATATTGGGATTCATTAGGAGGAGTGTAAGCAATAAGAGTGCTGAAGTCATTCTAAAACTGTATCTGGCGCTAGTTAGGCCTCATCTAGACTATGCAGTACAATTTTGGTCACCATATTATAGGAAGGATATTGATTTGCTTGAGTCTGTGCAGAGAAGGATGACAAAGATGATTGGTGGGCTAAGGAACTTACCTTATTGTTGAAGGCTCAGAAAACTAAATCTACATACATTGGAAAGGAGAAGAGTCAGAGGAGAATTGATTGAAGTCTTCAAATGGGTAAAAGGATATATCAAAGGGGATCTGGGTAAAGTTATTATACTTAGTGAACATGACAGGACACGTAGCAATGGGTTTAAGCTTGATAAGTATAGGTTTAGGAAGGAGATTGGGAGGAATTGGTTTACAAATCGTGTGGTAGATGAATGGAATAGGCTCACTAGACATGTGATAGAAGCCTCCTCTCTGGGTAGTTTTAAGAATAGATTAGATAAATATATGGATGAAGCTGCTAGATGGGACTGACTTTTTTTTATGTACATATGTATATATTTTTCTAAGGAGTGGGGAGATTATATTTTGCGGTTGCATGAATGGACATAATCCTCTGGATGCATTTTATGTATATTGTAGATTAGATCTGACAAACTCCTGTAAAGGGTGACATTGTTGATGACTTTTCTCTGGTAAGAAATCTTTTGTATGTTGACTGGAACAGGAGCTGCCAAGTATAGGCCATGAATGGTCTTTTGCAGTCTTCTTCTTTTCTTATGTTCTTTTGCAGTCTCCTTCTTTTCTTATGTTCTTTTGCAGTCTCCTTCTTTTCTTATGTTCTTTTGCAGTCTCCTTCTTTTCTTATGTTATGTTCTTTTGCAGTCTCCTTCTTTTCTTATGTTCTTATCACTCATGGCGGACTAATTTTTCGTACACACACGTGGTTGTTCTTATATAGTATTTTTTGTCAATCAACCATTTTTCTTAAAACACGAACAATTATTAGCAAAGGAATGCAGCAAAACCATCAAAAAATAGGATTCAGGTTGTCACACTCGGAATTAAATCTCTCTTACTAAAAGATATTTTTATTATTTATTTCAAGGAATAGATGGAACAGATGAGACCTTAAATTCTCTCATTGCTCCTACCCAAGGTCCCTTGAGTGAATTCGCTTGAGCATCAGCACGACATAAACCTCGATCTAACCTTACTGGTCAGTTGATAATGGCATAATTAGAGGCACTGGAAAAAACTGGTTTAGAGATTGAAGATTAACCCGCATCGGATCCCAGTGGCAGAAGTTTCCCGCAAAGGAAACTGTGTTGCAACCTTTGGAAAAGGTCCTACACCTACTCTTGGAAAGTCCATTCAAGACTAAATAGGGACAATATAACTGTCTGTGTGTATACTGGACGTAATTCAGATAACCAGGTTTGTGAAGGGTTGACTGTGCCACTGTTCATCATCAAGTCCACCATGATTCGCCCCTCTAAAGGAGAGCTACCGGACTCCTCTATCCATCATCATAGACATAGACATATACATAGATGAACAGGCCACAACAGACCTTGTGGTCCAAACTAGGTTGCCTGAGATAAAAGATAATGAGGAAGATAGTACACCTTTCATTAGAGAGATGTTACAAGGGAAGTAACTACCTTAAGAGACCGTTCGGTCCATTACAATAGTCGAGCAAAGAAACCAGAAGGTTGAGGTCTAAGGAGACCCTATAATCACTTATCCATACACCTAGATCATTCACACCGGCATAAAAATATAATTACATATTTTTTTCTGAACATGGAAGAAAGAAAGGAGCAAGATCATGGATCCCCCCCGATCCCGTCGGAGCATGAAACCCCTCTATAAGATGGTCTCCTTGAATATCCTCCCTAACCAGAAGAACCCCTCTAAGAGCCGACTTTGGAAAGTGTTGTTCGCCGAACTGAGCATAGCATTAATGAAACTATTAGATGTCCCACTAGGTATATTGCACTGTTCGTCCAAACCAAACTCATGGATAGCTTCCTATCAGAAGAAGGAGCTAATCTACTTAAGACCATAGGAGTGGATGCTAAGACGCCCGCCCCCTTCAAGTAGCGACAACTGAGGCGTCATCTGCCGAAAGATGGAGAGCTGAGTCGGAGAACACACTCTCGAACAACTAAAAGGAGAAATTGAAAACAACAGAAGTAGGCAAAGATCGATAAAAAAAACTAATTCAAAGACTACTTTCACGTCTTCAAAAAATAACGTTTAATAAAACAGAAATGGCGAAAAAAGCAATAGTCAAGAGTACCATCGTATTCAGGCTGTGAATCCCCGGTGAGAACATCGAACAAGAATAGAAAAGTTTCACAGCATCTAGATATGCTTTGTTTGCTAAAAGATCGATGTTATATGCAGCAAGTGTTGCATAGAAGTCCAGAGCTTTCGCGATTACGCAACCAAACAATAACACATAGCTTCCAATTAAGAAAGTATACAATAAAGAAAAACAAAAATGGAGGTAAAATCAAAGTCAAACAAAGTAAATTAATCTTTAGAGAATACTGGGAATGTATTTCCACTATTGGTTCAGAAAAGAATGAAGCGGTCATTATAGAGTTCGAACACTAACTTATAAATGAGCTCACAACCTATATCCATATGACGCAAACTCACCACCACGTGATACTTCCAAGACGCGTTCAAAATGGCTAAGATCCTCTTCGTAGCCAAGCCTGGAAAGCAGCCGATGAGGAAGGAGAGCTACTGGCCCTATTTTTCTAATGGAATTTGGTGGTAAGCTCTTCGATAAAATATTAAAATAGACCCGTCTCCAACCTAGAGGAGAACTCCATGTACAACACCTACTAATTTGGCTTCAGAAATGTAGGCAGAGCGATTGCAATCAGTATCATCACAGAAAAGATTGCCAAAGCCAAAAGGGAATGAGGTTATGTTGATATTTTATGTCAGGATGTGTCAAAAGCATTTCATAAGGTGGTGCAAGACGGGATTCAGAAGTAATTCAGGGCAGGGATATCTCAAGGGGAGCTGAGTTTAACCTTGTAATCAGTGTACACAACAGACGCTCGAGGAACCAAGTAACACTCAACATCCAACTCGCGGATGACGTCAGCCGGAGTATATAATGTCCCTATAAAACGCCCCAATGCAAGATTGTATGACTGCTGTGAATAGAATAGAAAGACTCAGCACATACGAGGCAAAATGAAAAATTAAATCAATGGCACAGTTGGTACAATAATAGGTTAATCCTGCTACTGACTTCTGTCACTGTGCAGCAGTCAGCATTCATGTGTCATTCTCGCAATAGCCAGAATGACACATGAATTATAGTATGATGTAAACGAATTGCGAATAATGCAGATGATAGTAGATGTGTTACACTTACAGTGTTCCCTATGAAATGATCAAAAATCTAGTGTGGTTGTAATTGTGTTTTTTTTGGGGGGGGGGAAGAAATTTGGCTTAGGGCCGCATAAAGGCTTGAACCAGTCCTGGATGTTTGTCTTCGCAGTGGTAACTAACTGGGTAGCAATTTCATGCTTCAATATGTCATTTGATCTACTAATGGAAAAAGCAAAATGCACGACTTCCGCGACAAGTACCACATTTGTGGTTGTCCATTATATTATGCACCTCATCAGTAAGCTATGGGTCAGTTTTCGTGGACTTCAACATGTCAGGAATTAGACTAAGATCTTTCACCTAAGCATCTGCAGCAATATTGACATCATCCATACAAGAGTGTAGAGCAGCGCAAGGAATGCTTAGGGTATTTCCAGCTTTTATACTGTCTTCGTTGTACTCAAGTTGATCTGAAACTTCAGTATTTTAATGGTTGGCAGCTCTTCTCTGAATTCGACTATTACTGGATATAGTGTCAAAAACAATTGCAGTAACATTGTCCGTAAGTTTCTTTGTCTTCAGTAAATCCATTTAAGTCTCAGTCTAAGTTGTGCCAGAAGAATTGTCGTTGACAGGTACTCCCAACAACTTTCATGCAGTGATGAAGGTTGACCAGACACAAGCACAGCTAAAGTTTCTGAGGAACGTTGATGTTCACTGTCCAAGACATCTATCTTTAAGCAACTTTTCATCCTAATATAAGACAACATAAAGTGGAAATTTTCACAAAACTTTGACATGTGACTGGCTGATATTATACCTAGACCGCATTTTGTTCCGATGTGTTATTGAGGTTGAGATACGAATTTATCCAGATTAGCCCGTCCAGATTTCAAGGTAGCAGATACCATGGCAGTAACTTGATTGTCTGATGAACAAAGAAAATCAATTATACTGCAGATGACGTCAAAGTAACACTAGTCACAGCATTTTAAAGGTGAGAACATCCAGGACGAGGCTAATGGTAATCCATGTCCTCTATTTTATCGTCGTCGTCAGTTGAGTCACCCCGGGTAATCTTAGGTTAACACCTGACTGCAGGGAGTAGGTGGAACTTCTAATATATTACCTGTGCGACCTTGGCTCAGTACTTAATATAATTGTAAAGTCGTAACTTGTAGATAGTTTTCTATAAACTGATTGAGTTTCGTCTATTTCCTGAAAATGACATATAAGTTTGATGTGTTGTGGATTATGTGGAATATTCAACAGTTCGATCCTGACAAAAGTACAAACTTATCCAGGAATACTAATTATCCCCCTACACAATTTACCCTACCCCAATTTCACCCCCTCTTCCGTTCCTTCGTTAGCTTTTGCTTTTCTGTGAAGAAATGCTCATACCAACTTTATCAAGCCCAACACTGTTGGTCTGGGTTGGCAACATGGTTGCATCAGTCCCTGCCATCCTCGATCTCATCACTTCGATCTTTCTGTATCTTCTTTCTTTCCTATTGGTCGATTATCTTTCCTCTTCATTGTTCTCACTTCGTGGGAAAGAACGTAACTAAATAATTCTTCAAGTGATAAAGTTTCCTTTCAATTCGAAGGTGATTAAAACATTGAGTTTTCAGTCCTCTCGAGCTAACCTTAAGTGAGCATCTTCCATAGTTAAAATTAATAGAACGTTGTCTCGTTCGTAAAAAAAGAAAATAATTTAAATTCCTTTTGATATTCAAATGTATTATATTGCAATCTTAAAAGCCAAGCAATTTTAGCTGTCACCAAATACTTCTCAATTTCACCTTCTTTAGACTTCTTTCTTGGCACTTTTACCGCTGGCGTACAATGGTCAATTTGCGCAGCAAAGTCAGGAGAAATAGGTTGTTTTTAACTATCGAATAGCGATATTGTTTTCCTTGGCACGTATCAAGCGATAAACCAGCGATATTAATGGGGATGGCAACTCGCCTCTCATTCAAAATTAGATGGATGAATATTACGTCATATTATATAGACGGGCGAAAATTCTCGAAACAAACGGGAACTTAATTTATCTTTCGACACTAGACAACTTAGATATTAAACTGCACTGTCTGTCTTCTTTATTTCCCATATTAAAATAGTTGGCTCGTGAGTTTCTTTCACTATCCCTAATCACTCCGTAAAGCAATTGAGCAGAGATGTGTCCGCTCGACTGCTAGTCAAAAGGTAACCTCATTGAATGTACCGTAACGTCTTCTAGGATACTTTCTTTCCTTGTTACTCCTGAATGGCTATCTATTCATTTTTAGGAAACTCCCCCACATAGAGTTAGGAAGCTAAATTCTTAAAGATAGTCCTTAGTTTCGAGAAGGAGAGAAGTGCAAATGAACGATCTGATATAAACGTTAGAGTCTGAAAAGAGTAAACATTGAAGAAGGATTAGTAAGAGGTTTATATGATGTAAGGAAAGATTTGAATGAGGTTGCAAACGAGGAGGGAGATCGGATGGCTAATTTTAGTAACGCTGATGTACAGTTACCCCACTTTGGTGGAATGGCTTACGAGTACCCATTGGTTTAATTGTATACCTTAGAGTTAAATACAAATATTTTGTCCGGGAGAAATATTTCCGGTCAAGGGTATCAGCTCAGTAGAAGTGTGACAATTTCGGACCAGTAAAATGCACATGAGTATGTTAGTATTCCGTATACATAAACATTTTTAGAACCAATGTGCTGGGGCCTCTTTTTGATGTGTCGTTATCGGATTAAGGGGGAGATTAAGAGGTTAACGATCAATCAAAGATAAGGTAAAAGGGGTCTCTTTGTTCACGCACGAGTGCACATGACCACCGTAGGTGTTCGGGCTTCCATTCCTTCTTTTCGTTCATTCCTTAGTTCCATTCTTAGCCTCTTCATTCCTTTCTTTCTTACAGAAGGAATTATCATGTAATTATCATATGTAATTATCCTCTAGCAGGAAGCCAAGAAAATACTATTTCTTCCCTTTTCAAAACCCAAGACAGGCGGATCGCTATCTCGCTTGAGAAAATCAATCTTTGACAACCTTATCACATCTAAAGAACCCACTTCACTTCCAACGGATGCTCAGAAGCAGAATTCCCCAATACTTTGCTCACAATCTCCGTTGTATTACACAAATAAACTACAGGCATCCTTCTCGCAGGAACACGCATAATACATAAACGTTTCCTTCTTTACGGAAAAAGCTTCCCGGCTGCAGGAACCAGAAACGCCTCATTGAGCTCTTCTCACTTAAACACAGGGAATTCAAAGCCACGGTGATACGTCTTCGTATATAGACTCAAATTTGGCCAAATTTATTATTATTAATTCACTCCTGATTCTCGATTCTTTGAACAACAAATTCATCTTTACGTCTCAAGTTTCGATTAAACTCCTTAGTAGCTTCAATTCATTCATTCTTTACTACAATCTCCTGGTAGCAATAATGGTTGTTGAAATTTATATTCCTAAAAATTGTATTATGGTTTAAAGAACTTAAGAAGTGAATTCCGTTTCAATGAAACCTTTTTTTCAAATTGTGTGAAGAGGAAGTTGATAATCTGCAAACGAATTTGTTGCAGGACAACAAAAGACAAAAGATGCAAAAGTTTATGTGCGACGATTGTCCTCGTCCTCAGCATTCGCCAGAAAGTTGTGATCCTGGAGAAGTACAGTCATCCTTTTCCTTTCAGGGCTATGTTACAACACACTGTAACAAACAACTCAACGGGTCTATAAGTAAGAATCATGGACAATATTAACCGCTCTTCAATAATCTCGTTATCTGGTTAGCCGAGTCTAAATCACCTCACCCTACTCGTGTTCCCTTCGAAAATACTCCATTAACCTAACGTAGCAATCCCTCTGAGTCACCATCTTGAAAAAATATACCTTTAGCTTGGGCTCGGTCTTTGGGACAGTTTCAGCTCAGCCTTCCTCCGAGAATCCTCCGTTTGACGCCTTCCTTCCCACATTCAAGAGGCGCTCGAAATTCTTGCACCAGAAACACCCTTGGAGCTACTCGCCACTCATGTTGCAAGAGATTTTAATCGTAGCTCTCACACAAGGGTGACTCCCGTCAGAAAGAGGTCCCTTCAATCACTTTTGCGAACATCTCTAAGCAGCACTAGCCCTCATTAAAAGCAATATGTCATCCATTTTAGTAACGCTGGAAAATCTTGAGAAATCGAGAGGTCACACTAGGGAACGATTAGCATCAACTTCACGCAATTCTCCCACTATACAGGACGGCATTTGCGGGTACCATTGCCGATCGGTGACCAGATATATCGCTATACACCTGAATGTTAGGATAGTTGAATACCTGAAATCTCCACAAGGGGGCAAGAATAAAAGACATAATCACTGTCTCCCCAAAGCCCTTGAGTCTGCATGTCATTGACCCCTCACCAAGAGGCGGTTCCTAATAGATACGGATCATTCATCTTGATAATTCTAACAGCACACGATAACCTGCAGGAAGAGAAGGGCTAAATTCCTTTATAGACAATTACGAGATCACCCATAAGGACTTTTGGACAACGAACACTCAACTTATCGCTAGGATCGAAAAGAAATTTCATGTGGAATTTCCTAGTATGAGTTATAATGTTATCAATAACGGGTGCTGACTTCCTAGCACAATATAATCTTTTGGTGGAGATAAAACATTCACGTTTAATAGATCGCATTACCAAATTACCAATCCGGGCAATAAATGAATGTGTATGTAACCCCCCTTAGCTTACTTTTTCAATTCTAAATACCTTACCAGTCCATCAGCTCCTTAACCGAAATAGTCAGGTTTACAAACCCAATAACGATTGTAAGAATGATAATAAAGAGCCCAATATTCATCCATCTTGCCATCATCATGTTAAAACAAATGCCCCCCTTACCTGTTGCCCAAGTAAATCACCCTATGCATCTGCCATTCACTTGGTAAAAATAAACTATAATTTCTGTCGCTCCACATGCGATTACCGGCGTTTAAACTATATCACAATCCCAGAAATAAATACCTACTCTCTGCGTGATCTTAGATTCGTATTTTAATAGGTCGATTACCTTCTCGTTAAGGCGAATCTTTGGTGCAATATTTGTAACATCCATACAAACTCTTTTAAAGGTAAGAATTGCATAATTTTTAAATCAGCATTGCAAGATATTTCTTCTCTGTAGAATTCCTTGGTTTCTTAGGATATTAATGTAACTTTTAAGGTTCCGCGCAATAAGATATAATAGTTGCTATCATAGATTATTCTACACCAAAAACATTGCAAGAACTTCAGAGATTCCTT
This sequence comes from Ceratothoa steindachneri, assembly GCA_963969495.1. Lineage (NCBI taxonomy): Eukaryota > Metazoa > Arthropoda > Malacostraca > Isopoda > Cymothoidae > Ceratothoa > Ceratothoa steindachneri. The sequence continues at coordinate 8,212,669 of OZ018331.1, read as the reverse complement.
GGTTTAGTCAACTTTCTTAGAAAATTCCTTAAAAAAACAATTTGCAGCGACTCCTCTCATTTCTCTCACAAAGTCGTTGAAAAATCGAACAAACGGCGTCCGAATTCAATATTGCAATGAAATGAATCATCTGAATTCTCATTTAATGATATGAATTCAAAGCCTAAATTTTAATTCATCGAAAACGGAATTCTTCCTAATTAACGATGCCCTCGATTCAGTGGTTGGGATTATTTTGCAACAATTCTCAAAAGGAGAGTGGATGGCATTAGATATATTTCAGTAAAACTTTTAGAGGGCAAGACTTAAACTTGAAAGGAATGAAGAATTAATCCAATTCTTCATTGACTAAAGAATTATCTGCTATAGCTTTCGCAATCAAACAATTCAAACACGTTTTTGAAGGCACCAACGGCAAAATCTGTTACTACTATTGTTTAAGTGGCAAAATCTGTTACCACTAGACACTAAAAAAAAAAAACTCGCGCATTTGAGTTCATTTTTCAATCCATTATTTATATACATACGTCTCAGCTCTAAGAGACCCTCCTACTGATGCTCTTTCCCATCTCCCCCTCCCCTCCAACGATTGCAAGGCGCAATCTATAGAGCACAATACTTCAACATCACAAAAGAGCATTCTCATTCCTCCATGACAATTAATTAATTCAACTATTTCTCCTCTCTCTATCATATATTATGATGCTCTGGCAAAATCCAAATTGTTCAGAGAGTTTTGTACGCCCTTATCTGACATCTGACCTCCCCCAAACTTGTCTTTGACTATTACTAAAATTTAGATCATTTAAGAACTCCCCTTTCCCTGAAGTCTATCTCAAATAGGTTCATTTGGAAAGACATGTGAAAGAATGTATCTGAATGGACGAGGAATTGTCTAAAGTTTAAAAATCCCAAATAACCTTTACACAATTTGCTGCTCCGTGGACAAGATTTCATACTATTCATGTAGACCTATTTAGTGGCTTTCCGACCCCAAAAGAGGAATGCAGATATCTTTTAACAATAATTTGTCATTACCCTAAAGTGATATAAGCATACCCGCTAAAAGATATCACATCTGAGTCTTCTGTTAAAGCATTCTTCAGTAAATATGTCTCACACTTTGGTGTGCAGGTTCCACTAATCCCTGATAATGGATTGCAATTTCAATCAGCATTAACTGGTATATAACATATGTTTATATCTCTTGGTAATCCGATCAGGAACGCTATTCTAGAAATTTACCACGAGATTATACGAGGATCTCTCCTGGCGGGAAAAAAACCCACCTCGTGACTTGTTACAAACCTCCTAGCCACTTTATCTTCGATGCCATATACGGTAAGCTGTTGTTGAAAATGGTCTCTCAAACTTTATTTCGAGAGAAAATGCTGAATTTTTTATACTAGGAATCGAAATTTGCCTTTCCATTGGGCTGCAATTATTGATAAAAATATTAATTAAGCTTCATTGGCATTTGCTTTTGTCTCTTCTGAAAGGACGTAATTAGTTTATGATCACCTGAATATTTAAAACAAAGTACCATGAATCTTAGAGACGTTCTTTTCTAGTCGTTTTATTATACAGTATTTAATCATATTGAAGTTGAGGCTATAGTTTGTGTGGAAATCAATATCGCGAGGATAAAACAGGTGCTAGTTCGGTTACACAGCGTCAACAGCTATGTGGCATATGGGCCGATACTTTACTCCCCCCTCCCCTTTTGCCCCGCTGGCACAACAGTCCGCGATAGCACTCGCAAGGAAACTTTATAATAAGCAGATTTCGTAACCCGTTAGTATAAACAAAGGAGGGTGGGATAGCTTTTCGAATAAAAATCTATGAACAGGCTCACTGCCCCCTCCTATTGTTTAGGTCTAGTTTCACCAAATAGACGAAATTTCATTCTTTCCAACGAAAACCAGAAGAGACTATTAGGGCTTAGGGTCACCACGCTGAAAAGTGATGCCCTAGAAGAGAGGCTTAAACATGGGCACTCATCTCCCCTCCCCTCCCCACAGGGGATAAGTGAGGTATATAAATGTCGATCTGTAGAAAAGAAGGAAATCGAGTTAGCGATCGAGAGAAGACGAGTACCGGCGTCAGTCCGGGCACTAAAATGGAAGCAAGCGGGAGTTAAGAAGAAGGAGAAATTCCTCCTGAGGCTGTTCCTTTTGTTCACATCGAAGAGTGGACCATAGGTATAGAGAATCACTCCCATACCAATCTCGCCATAGAAACCCCCTATCTCACTTTTCGAATAAAACCAGAGATATCCCTCACCATTGAGGAATACCAAAGTGAAGTTCCACTCGAGAAAGGATTCACCCCTTGGTCACTTCTCATCATCGGGAAGCCCCACAAGTGTAACCCAAGGATTGGAATAATCATACATCCACTGTCCCTTCGCTTAGATCGTCAAGTCAAGAAGCATCGACTCGATCTTCCTCACTCACCTCGAAGTTAGCTGTTTTCTCCAGTCAGCCTCTCGTTTGCGACACACTCACCTCGCCTCGCATCGACTCCCTCCCCAACTCAACGAGATTCTCAGTCAAGGTCATTCCCCGTCTGATGCCACTTTGTTGAAAGGAACAAGGATTCCCATTTAATTATGTTCTTTAATTAACATTTCGTACTAAAGTGAATTTTTGCGTCAACCATCGCGTAGTACTCATTGGTAGTATTACATTTTACTTCGATCCTCTAATTATAGCCTTAGTATATTCAAAGTTTTATTATTTCATTTCTTTAAGTAATTAAAAGTACATTTTTACCCTAGTCGTTTAATTAAATCCTCGAAACGCTGCATATGGCAATAGATATATAAATTAACGAATTCTTCCTGGTTAAAGAATCAAATCTAAAAGATAAATAGTAATATAGCACTCTTAAAAAAAAAGGAATGGAGTTATTCATGTACGGGACAAACGTACATACATACTCGGCCGTATACCATGACAATGTTGTACTTTCAAAGTAACTTTGTAAAACGAGGATCAGCCTTAGTTTTATGTTTATTTGATATTTCTTACTTGAGGATTGCGGAAAGATCATATATTACACAAGCGGTATTAGGCACAGAAGGAAATAATATATTCATCCAGGATCATTACATACTCGTAACAGCGCCTTCACTTTCGACAAGTTCCCAGGTACCTGCGTATTTACCCTCCCCTAATTCCACTGGAGATCCTGCATTATGCTCGTTCCTATCTTTGTGATCAGGGAGATACCTGGTACACTTCTCTCATCTCAGTTTAAGGTGCTTCCGACCACAATGTATTTATTCAAATTGCATGCCAATGACGATGTTTTACCACCAGTGGAAATTACTATGTAATAGAAATGATACATGAACTTCCTAAATTTATCTTTAAAATCAATGTATGAAAACGCATATCCTACATACTTACTTTTAAATATTTAATGATGCCATAATTTGTACTTTATTAGGTAGGTTTTTAGTAACTTCAATAAAAAAGATGAACTTTTGCCACAAAAACTGACCTAACCTAGGCGAGCACAGATTAATATTTATAAGTTAAGAAATTTTAACCAAACCTAAACAAATTTAAAGCCATTATCTGACCGCATAGCCTTAAACGCTTTGAAGATCTTTCTCTCTTTGGAAATGCTAATATCTGCATGAATGTTAGTATGATTCATAAATGAAAAAAAATAGCAAATTAGCCCACAGATAACTACGCAATTCATTCCAATTGCGGCAATATTTTTTGCCTCGAGTGCAAGTTGAAAAGAAAATCTAGAAACCATTTAAACCTATTTAAAATAAAGATAACTGCCTAATAAACCGCATTGACTATGTATCTACCAAATATATCTCTATAAATGCGAACAAAACCTGTATAATACAGTTATTGGAACCCTAAACACACACACACACACTGAACATAGCGACACAAATCACTTACCTCCTCCGAAAATAACCCCGCTATTTTGAAAAGCTTGAGCGAAAGTCAACTGTTGGCTTCAAAGCAATCCAATTCGCTCTTCTTCCTATGGCTATAAGTCTTCAGATATGTCAAGAATAAGGAACCAAACACCTACTGGGGTTGCATTTTTGACAAGGGAATTTTTGGGCACACTATTCTTGAGATGGTAAAATTGATTTTGCTATTCTTGGCATCGGAAGCCCTCAAGGCGTTTTCATCACTTCAGACGGTGAGTTTAGATTAATTTAGGTTAGCTAATGTTAACCTAACTTAGCCTTACCTAACCAAAATACCCATATAAGTAGGGATCTTAGAAGACCATGAAAAACATTTGCCAATAAACGAAAAAGTGCTAAGAGATGAATCAATAATTATCCATAGTGAAGAATGGACAGTCCACAGAAATCTGACCAATAATCCAAATTACAAGCGTAGAACCATCAACCACTCTTTGTATTTCGTTAATCCACAGATCGGCGATCATACACAACATATTGAATCGTATTAGGAAAACATAGGAAAAATGCAGGTTTTTTTTTTTTACGTCCTACTTTGGAAGTTTAATAAAATAAAGAATAACTTTGTAATCACAATGAAACTTTTAGAAGTTGTTAGAATTTGTTGGTAATAGTTGTTAGTTCTTTTTCCTTAAAGATCTAATTGATTTATTTATTTTAGAAGTTATGCCAGTTTTAGTAAATCGGTCATATTTTTGCTAGAAATGGAAAGCGTAAAAAGTTTTGTTAAAAAAGTGATTTTGGGAATGTTCGATTCTTAGCAAAATTTAGGCGAAAATTGTGAAGTAACAAATTTCCTAACATCATAGTCATTCGTAGACTATAAAAGGAGAAATTTTTTCTAGCAAAAATCCTTATTAAAAAAATTTTCAAACTGAAAACGTGGAAGCTCCTGGAAATGATTAGACGTAAAAAAAATTGTTGGAACATCTTCAGATGCAACGGTTCAGTGGTTTCAACACAACGACGGATGAGACGTGAAGGAGCTTAAGACGTACCATCACGACGAGCGCTATGCAGACTAATTCAAAAATTTCGAGACCCCGGTAGTGTACAAGATGGACGAAAAGGATGTGTTGGCAGAAAAGGCGTAGAATAACATAAAATAGAAGAGGAGGTTGTTGTACCGCCCGTGATAATGTCTGACGAAGCGCAATTTCATCTTAGCGGATACAATAATAAGCAAAACAACATAATATGGTTGGATCACAACCCAGAAGCTATACACCAGAAGAGCTGCATCCTGCAAAAACCAGTGTGTGATGTGCGATAACACCTCAGAAGAGCATTGGATCGTAATTTTATGTGAATGAAAATGGAAATTCAGTCACTGTGAATGGCGAAAGATACCGACACATGCTTAAAGAATATTTTTTTACCCAACTTTCGAAGGCTTCGAAATAGATAACAACTATTTTCCCAGCAAGATGGTGCAACGTCACATATATTGAATGAAATAATGCAATTGTTAAGACGAAACTTCAGAGGAAAAATCATTTCTCGAAACAGTGAATTTAAGTGGCCTCCAAGATCCCCCATCCCGATCTAGCACCTTTGGATTTTTATGGGGATATATAAAAGATCGTGTTTACCGTAATAATCCTAGAAGTATCCAACAACTAAAAAATAATATCGCTGAAGAAATTAATAACATCGATGAAGAACTTTTGAAAAAAGTGATGAGAGCAACTTCGTCACGAGTAAATGAATGTTATGAAAAGAATGGTCATCATTTGAAAAGAAGAATCTTTAAATAAATTAAGTTATTATGTTAATTATGCAAACTGATTATTAGGCTTGTTTTTTGGTTAATTTTAAGCAAATAAATAAAATTAGTTAAAATAAAATTGGTTTTAATAGTCGATAAATATCTGAAAGTTCAGCGCAAATTTGTTAAAAAGCAATGCTTGACTAAAACTGGCATAACTTCTACCAAAGTCAATGAATCAATTAGTCATTTTAAAACCAAATACTTACAACTATTACCAACAATCTTTATAAGTTTCATTATGATCACAAAATTATTCTTAATTTTATTAAACTTCAAATTTAAGACATGTGACCCGTTAATTTTGATAAAAGTAACTATCACGTGTTTAATTTTTCCTTTACCTGATATTTATATTGAACGAGCTATTCCTGACATGAGAACTTTTGGGGGCATTATTCTTGACCCAGTAAAATTGGGTTCCGTATTCTTAACGTGATTCAACTCTTTCTATGATGGAGTAGACGCTAGTTGGACAATTTAACTCAAATTCAACGTCGCTTGCGATTACCTTTGGTCTCTGTATCGAAATTTCAACTCTAGCATTATCTTCTTCAGCAAGGTGACTTTCGTGATCGTATCTTATAAACTATCTTATAACTGCATGCCAAGTGACCCCAACTCCCTTTCAATTCGGGGGAAATGTTCTATCCCACTTTCCCATAGAACAATTATCTTTCCTCTTTCTACGGCCTTTTCTTTAGGCGTCGTGGCATAGAGGACCAGAAGCTGGTTACTGACCGATACTACTTCTTGGGATATGAATTGACCAGACCAGAGGTGTACAAGTTAATCGGAAAATTGAGACTGGATTAATTTTCCATAAAGACCACTTGAGTTAGTAAAACCATTCTTTTACATTATGAGATTCAATGTGGATTAAAAGAGGAATCCATAGAATATTCAGACGGCTAGAATTGAAGTATTGAAATAAATGAATGCATGATGTAAATTTGGAAATCAAATTTATGGTACAAAAGAACCTAAACTACTGGAGCCTGTTGAGCAGGGTGGGGGGGGAGGCTCCCTTTGCACTCTTAGGTTAGAGGACATGGATCTCTTGTAGAGACCCTGGCCCTTTTTCGAGTGTCCTTTTCTTCAAGAATGGTGAGTTTCTTAGTTTTATTCTACTTTAGGTTGGATAGTACACCATTATGTTAAACCTATTTTGACTATTTTAATCTCACAAATTCATCCGACTTTAAGAAAAGAAGAAAATTCGAGAAATATTCGGGCGGGGTCTACAAGAGATTCCAGTCCTCCCCACAGGTTTGCCATATAATTGAAATATATATATATATATATATATATATATATATATATATATATATATATATATATATATATATATATATATATAGTGATTGAAAGGCTTGAGTATTGGGTTGAATTTCAAGGTTGTCCTCCAGGGCTGAGTAATGGATTGAATTTCGAAGTATTCCTTCAGATAACTCCTCATTACCACCCTTGTACGGAAAGTGGCAAAGAACAGTATTTGTCAACCCTTCGCGTGAATGAAATAAACGATTGTCTCAGAAGATAAATTTGCTTCTTCTAACCAACTCTCTTTGCGTTATCCATCACTGAAATTGCAACTCAAGTAGAAAATTATAGTTCTACGAAAGGAGATGACAGGAAACTCGGACTAACCTGCCACCATATCTTAATATAGGAAGAAAATTCTTTAACAATAATGACCTGAGAGGGAACAACTTTATTATGGAATGGGAAAGGTTTAAGAGAATTCTTGCATATTTCCGTTTATTAGCGCCACAATTTGCCTCCTCTTATGAGTTGTTTACCTTTCCACACTCACAGGAAGAAGCCAGAGAAAATACAATATACCGCATTTTTCTTTGTTCCTTGAGCGAAAATAGACTAAGAAAACAGTTTATTTTCATTAACATAAAGATTTTGGTCAAAATTAATATTGTTTTAACAAGGTCTGCTGACCAAAGTCGCGTGCTTTCACTTATTCTGATTTATGACCTTACGACCTTCAAAACTTTTTTCCGGACTAACCTTGGGAGAACCTTGGCAATTATATCATTCGAAAGAGAATGTAAAAACAACATAAGGGTTTCGAATTTCCATACAATCGGCCGAATAGATATGATGTTATTGCCAAACAAAATAATTCTCGGGCTAACCTTGAGAAAAATTTGACAATTACACTGGTCTGCGTTATTTTCAAGGTCAAATATATAATACCTTATTTTAGATCAGTTTTTTGCACTAAATCTGAAAATCATGCTCATTTTACCCAATCAGGTCAGGTTTTTGAAATATGAGCACATACCAAAAACTCCTATATTTCCAAATATTTGTTGTGAATGAAACACATAATAGCAAATATTGGACCGATTTACTAACAGAAGGTTTACAGAATATTTTCAATAGGTAGCATGAATAGTACAATGCACAAAATAAGCTACTCATTGATGAATGGTCTCTTCAGTGACCTCCGAGGGTGCCGAGCAGACACCACATCCCTCTTAAGGCACCAACAGTAGTCAGCCAGAAAGTTCACATCCCAGTGGCCTTGATAGCGTTCCTTCATGACACGGATGTCTTGGTGAAAGCGCTCACACTGTTCTTCACTGAAGTCCCTGCAATTTTCTGGAAAATAGTCCAGATGGGACCGAAGAAAGTGCATTTTCACTGACATACGCGCACCAAGTTTGCGGAAATTCTCCATTAACTCATCAACCATCTTCTGGTACTGAGGACTTCTGTGGTTACCAAGGAAGTTTGCAATGACTAACTTAAGGGACAGCCAGGCAGAGAGTTCAGTAGGATTTAGTGAATCATCAAAACTAGAGTCTTTTATGAGTTCTCTTATCTGAGAACCATAAAATATACGTGCCTTAAGCTTCTTCATGCTGATTCGTTTGAACTTGTGGTGGAGGAAGGCAAATCCTCTACCTTCTTGTCCAGTGCTTTTACAAAGTTCTTCATTAGGCTGAGTTTGATGTGTAGGGGTGGAAATAACACCTTGCTCGGTTCAAACAGAGGGTGGGACAGAACATTGTGCGACCCGGGTTCTAATACTTGTCTTGATGGCCACTCTTGTCTGACATAATGCTGGTCGTCAGCCCGACAATCCCACAAGCACAAAAAGCATAGATACTTTGTGTACCCACCTTGAAGTCCTAGGATGAGTCCAACAACTTTAAGTTCTCCACAAATCAACCATTTATTTTCCTGGTAATTGAGAGCAGACAACAGACGTTCAATGCTGTTGAGGGATTCTTTCATTTCAGCCGAGTGTCCAACAGGGATTGATGAAACCTTATTTCCGTTATTCAGAAGAACTGCCTTGAGGCTTCTGTTAGACGAGTCAATAAAAAGTCTCCATTCCATGGCAACATACTTCATACTCATCAATTTCATCAGTTCAGCAGTATTGTTACAGTAGATCAGTGAAGACGCTTCATTGAACATAAAGAATTTTCTGAATTCGCTCTCGCGTTCCCGATACCAATAGAACGTTGTTCCTGGAGCAATTAGATGTTTCTCTCGAAGACGAGAACCCAGCAGCTGGGCAGACTCCTTAGATAGGTTCAGGTCTAGTGTCAAGTCGTTGAGTTCGGCCTGGGTCAATGGCACCGATCGGTCGTCCTCTTCTGGCTCGTATGAACCACACTCACCTTTATCAATCATGTCAGTAGATTCGGAATTGGAACTAGATTCCATGATGACATCCGGCTCAGGAACAGGAACATCTGATCCATGGGGGATTGGCTTTATGGCAGAAGGAACATCAGGGTATTGAACATGGTGCTTGTTCTTGCGATTGCTGCCTTTTAAATTTGTCATGCAGAAGTAGCAGTCTGAAACGTGACCTTTCCCTTCCCTCCACACCATTGGGGCACCAAATGGCATACTCTTTCTTTTCCTATTCTTCCAATCCCGTAAGTTCTCAACACATGTTTTGCAGCAGATATGGGGAGCAAATGTCTTATCCTGGTCCCCTAGTTTGACTCCAAAAATAAGCGTAATAAGACTTGTTCACAAAATCCGTGATTTTCGCTTGATGGTCTGGAAGAACCACGTGTTCGCAGATGAAACAAAATTTGTTAAGATGCTTCTTACACATCCAATCCATCGTACTGCACAACTAGACCTGAAAAGAGAAAGAATATATAGTTATTTAAGGTAACCCATGACATGCTGGGGCAAAAACAAAGCCCATATACGCTGGGATTATAGCACCATTTTGGAAAAAAAAATATGCTGTAATAAAAATCGAGTGTATCTTAGAAACCAGACCTGACCAAAGAAAATGAATGATATTTTTGAATTAAGCAAAAAGGATCCTAAATCAGTTGGAAAAACCTTGACCTTTGAAAAAGTTTTGAAACGCAAGCTAGTGTTATATTATTCGAAGGAGAATGTAGAACATTATAAGGGTTTCAAATTTCGTTAGAATTAGCCGAATAGTTATGATATTATTGCCAAAACAAAGTAATTCCAAGGTTAAAAGAATATAAAACAACAAAATAATTCCCTGGTCAACCTTGGGAGGACTTTGGAAATTACATCATTCAAAAAAGAATGCAAAACAACATAAGGGTTTCAAATTTCGTTAGAATCGGCCAAATAGTTATGATGCTATTGCCAAACAAAAAATTCCAGGTCTAACTTGGGAGGACTTTAGCAATTATATGATTCGAAAGAGAATGTAAAACAACATAAGGATTTAAAATTTCGTTAGAATGTGTCGAATAGTTATGATGTCATGGGCAAAACAAAGTAATTCCCTGGCTAGCCTTGGGAGGACTTTGGCAATTATAGGATTAAAAAGAGAATGTATAACAACATCAGAGTTTCAAATTTCGTTAGAATCGGCCCAATAGTTATGATGTTATTGCTAAATAATTCCCCAGCTAACCTTGGGAGGACTTGGGCAATTATATGATTCGAACGAGAATGTAAAACAACATAAGGGGTTTAAATTTCGTTAGAATCGGCCGAATAGTTACAATGTTATTACGAAAACAAAATAAAAAAAAATGAGGAACAACCGACATAGTGAGTGAGATATAGTCACACGCGACTAAAAACAAAAGACATTGGAAAAAATATTTAGGCAAATGACTGCGTTTGAATGAGTAAATCTGATTGCCATATGATGAATTGCAGCAATTAATTCTAACCAAAGAATTAATTATAGGATAATAAAATATTCATATATTTGAGGTTCAATGTATAGTTAAATATATATCATACAGTTGTATTTCATGAAAACCGTATTTGTAAATTCTGGGCGCTGCCCCAACTCTTCTCCAACAATAACCTAAAAATTGTCCTTTCAATATTATCTTGGAAACAGCCAACTAATCAAGAAATAAATATTAGCATAGGCCCTCCCACAGTTCATTTATTGGGCTAAGAAATCATCCAAATTAATAGGCCACACATACTGTTTACTCATTGGTCAAAAGAAATTTGGTGAATGGGGGCGGAAATCGATTGTCACAGTTCAACTACACGTGATTGCCCCTTTGTAGCTCAACTTAACCATTTTTGCTCAATTTTTTTTTTTTCAATAAATTAGTATCTTTTAGTTTAAAAGAGTCACTTTATTGCAAAATTATCAATTATCACTTGTATACATAGAATTTTGGGGGTGATCTAAGTCTGTTTTTCAAGTGATATATAATTTGACCATGCTGAATTGGAACAGTTCGAGGGTTTTTTTTCTGTATTGGCCATTTATTATGTCCAAATTTATCCAAAAAATTAATGAATTTGTTTAGCTTAAACACTTGATTATAATATTAATATTATAAGAACACGTAAAAAATGAAAAAAATTGTAACTAAATAATTTTAGTCATACAATGAATATGAAAAGTTTATTGAAGAAAGGATGAAGTTTTTTTGGCTTTTCGTCGGTTTTTCTTCGGGCATGTCTCGCTTCAAACATGATCATTAGACGGCAAAGATATTGATATACCAGTTTACCTGATACCTCTCTTCCATTATTTTGATATCTTAGGAAAATTTCCACCCTGTTTCACACTAGAATCCCCTACAATCTTTATGAGAATAATCCAAGTGGTATCAAAAAAAGTCCATCTTTATGGATATGCGCGGCCAATGAGCTTTAAAAGCTTCCAACAATCACTTGACAAGGAACTCATATTCTGGACTTTTACGGTTGTCAGGAAAATCAGTGACAATTAAATAACCTGCTTGCCGGGCATTCTTTTCAGTTGGAGTCATTGCGGTTTCGGACTGGGTAACCTTCATCAAAGTTCGAATTTGAGAACCATGAAAAATCACGGAATTTAGCTTAAAATTACAGTAGGTATATATGAGGAACTACCCTCGAGATATCGGAAGGCAGAACCAGTCTCCATTAATTAGATTAAAATCTACATCAATCCCATTTTAATATGAAGCGGTAGGAGTAAAATATTTGTTGGTGGTACGAGAAGAATTGAAACATTAAGCGGCCCAGGTTCAAAATTCTCTCTGGCTGGCCATTCAAGCTGTGCTGCACAGTGCGTCTCATCCTCTCGGCTACGCCGCTACAATCTGAAAACAATTTAAAATATTTCAATGAAACAACATTGGACTACAATAATATCATCTGAAATAATTATTACTGATGATTTAGTGAACATTATGTCAAGTTTCACAAAAGGATTTCAAAATATTTAAGATAAATAAATTTATAAACCCACTTTGGAAGATTGACAAACAGAAATAACAAGCTGTCACGTTATTCGTTCATTCGATCATTTTTACACGTTTTAATCATTATGAAACAATTTATCAATAAGTCTGAAAAGTAAAGGAAAAAGATATAATACAAGGGAAACACTTTCTTGGGATGCTAAATATTCGTATGTATTTATTAGACCATAAGCAGTTAACTTGAGCTGAATGAGAAAAACGGATTGCAGATTCGAAATCAGCAGGAAAAACACGACTACTTGAAGAATTTGGGACACAAAAACCAGCAGCAAACACAACTCAAGTGGCTCATAACAGACAACCACGTTCCGCTGTGTGGCCAAAGAAGAAAAATATGAGTATAAGAATTCATTAAAAAAAAAAAGCGCGGTAATAAAATTAGAAGAAAAAACTTCCTGTCCAACATTTATCTGTCTATGGCGTGAGGGTGAAGGAAAAATAAAATATCTGACCGAGCAAACAGCAAATAAATACAATTAAATTAATTAATTCAGTAACGCAAATATTAAAACTCGTTGCTAAAAAATAGCAATACTGATGGCCAAGGGTGATTACGAAATACAGTAGCAAAAAACAATAAGCCCAAGCTCTCTAAACGCTATAATAGATGGTACTCTATCAGGGCAGACACGGACGTTAAAGAGGAGCGTACCTCCCTCCGTGGCCTTTACCGCCATTGCCGTATCGCAAAAGACTATTTTGAATACGTGTGTTCATTCTTTGAACTTAATTATTTCCGCTACCTTCGCCCAGGTGTGTTTTTTTTCCACTTCAGCATGAATTTCTTCAATGCTGTGCCCCCCAACCCATGGATCAAGGTGATGAAAGATAATGCTTCGATGTATCTTTATTTGAGGTGTAGTGTGTGATTTGAGGTTGAGTGTTTTCATGCATTCTGCTGCTTTAGGAGAGGTGAGTGCTTCGCAGTCACTCTCCTTTGAGCAAATAGCCGCATCTCCATTTTGTGTGTCTATAAGCCTTACTAGGGCGATCCCTAGATCCCGTAAACTTAAGAGAAGACCCTCCTTCGATCAGGCTTGGGGCCTTCGGAGAGGGTCTTCAGCGGTATCCGCCGGGTCTCCTTCATTTATCCTACCATATCCTCATATACAAGGATTGGAAGAAATAAACTTAACAGAAAAAAAGATACGAGTACCCCGCGGAGTGATTGTGTGTGTTTGTATGTGTGTATGTGTGTAGTTTGAGAGAGACTTATCACCAATTTTTAAGAGAGAAAAAAAGAAAGTTTGAAGAAGGGTTTTCCCAGTCCAAAATATATAATTTACAAGTGGCACTTTACCTTCTGTGTAGGGCGTTTATCAAATGCCTACGGGTTGTTGTCTGACCAAGGAGACTCGATGAAGAGTTCGGAGGGGGGGTGGGGGAAACAAGTTCACTCCTCGCCACGGGCCCACGAAAGCGAGTGAAAAATTTCACAGTATTTAATTCACAAAAAATCGTAATGAAAATTACTCAGCAGCACTGCTAAAACTTGTCCATAAGGATTCACCAAACGCGCGGTACAACGTACAAAACTCGGTGCGAGATAAATTTAGGCAGTAGCACAATCTTCACAAAAGCAGAGAGAATCAGACGAGCTAAGGCAACCATAGCAGTCGAGAAATGTCATGTCCGATCAGAGATTTGCACTCACTAGAGGACTTAGCTTCATTCTCTCGCGATGAAATGTCCAGAAGAATTGTGCGCCTTCTCTATCGAATACCATGTATCTCCTATTGTTTATCCACGAATCCATCTAATCTTTAAATAAAAATACAGGGTGGAAGTATAAAGTATAATCCGTTGCAAAAAAAATAAAAAGAGAAAAGTGGTTAGAATTATCAATATTGCAAGGAACTGGTTCCTAGGTTATAGAGATGTAGGAGCCGGAGGGAGATTTACAAAATCAGAATATACCCCTATTTACACAACAATTTACCACAGCTAATAATAACTATTAAGCAGTAAAATATGTATAAACAACGATTTATATATTCTTCAATGAATTTTTACACAAATGAACTTTGATGTATCTGCCACCGAATTGTACCGGAACATCGAGTCGACCTCAATTTCCAAACTTGTCATCGCCTACCTCCTCGATGGATGTGTGACCGGCCTTCAATCTGGTAGGAAACGTATTGTTAACTTAAAGGAAGACGACGTCTCTAACGCAATAATCCAAACGATTGAGAATTGAGTTGCCGAAACCATTGATGAGACAAATTAACGGTCAATCAAGTTTGGGTTTTTGCACCTTGAGGACAAGCGCAAAGTCGTGTTGGGAGACACAATCCCTTTCCATCCAGCAACAAATTCGTTTATCCAACGAGGTTATTGGGCAAGTTCACGATCTAAATAATCTTCAAGATAGACAACCCTGCGTGGAGATCGAGAGAGGTTGCAGTCTTCGCGTTAGAGTTAGTTATCCTTGTTCACGATTGGGTTCGTAAACTGTCATTTAATTATAATTTACCTCAAAGTGAGAAACGAAAATTTAAACGCACGATCAATCACAATGACTAACAATGTAAAGTTTCGTTAAAATACTTTACATTTGAAATAACAAATAGAACCCCTACCATTTGCGACCACCGGTAGGAGGATCGTAATTGTACAGTGACGAGCAGTTGCTCACAAACAATCGATTTTCTACCACCGGATAGCCCCAATTTCTTTTAGATCAATGGTTAAGCAGTGGGTATGGCTAAGAAATGCCAATTCTTTTTTTGACAAATTTACGGAGGTTAGGAGTGTCTATGTTAATATTCCTTTCCTAATTGGTTAATTACTTCGAAAAAGATATTTAAAAAGTGTTTAAAATATCTAGTGACGGGCTGGGGTCAACATAACTTTGAAATTACTATAAGAGATTGCATAAAAAACAAGTGTAGAAAATATTTCAGTGACACCCAAATACTGTACACTTGTTTTGATATTCCTCGAAGGAACTTCACAAGTGCAAATTGATTGCAGACGATAAGTTCTTAGGTTGGTTCGGCACCTTCTCCAGGCACCCATTATCTATTAAGCTGCCCAGCAAATAAACTTGTGAACCACTTGACATAACCAGGGTGAGATACTTAATTTACTAGATGTGTATTTGAGGCAGCACGTAGAGAAGCAAACGCTGCATTATATCACTTATAAATTAATTATAAGAATTATAGATAAAAAAGGAATTCTTTAGGGAGAAATTAAAAAGAAATAGATAACTGAGCCAAGTAAACTTGATGCTCAATAAAATTAATGAATGTTGTTATTCGCTTAAATGAGTGTTGTTATTCAGTTAAATGAGTGTTTTTATTCACCACAAAGCAAGAAGCGAAACTCAAGTTGTGAAACCTCGCCAGGTGGTGGGGAGGAAAGCTCTGTAAATTATGTCATGGAGATGGGGAAGATGTTTTTTTATTATTTAAAGTAGTCTAACGAGGGAATCTCAGGCCGAAAATGTGTAAAGGGAGATCTTTAAAAAGAGGTGTGAAGATAAAGTAGGAGAAAAAATTGCGTGAGATATATTGCTGCCTATCGATCTGTGAGCAGTGGGACAGGGGATGGAGGGGCACGGAGTCCTCCAAATGTCAGCTGCAGTATAGTTGCCCATTCTTCAGCTGACTCTTTCTTAGTGGAATGGGGACAAATGAAAATGTGTGGAAGGAATATAACCCGAATAGTAATATTGAATATTTTGGACAAAAAATAGAAAAGTTAAGACAGGGGAAGACCTAAGCTGGCAACGTCCTCTGAGCAGCTTTTTTTCTGTCCTTCAATTTCCATCTCGAGTAGTTTTAAAGAGGAGACTACTTGTGTTGTTCTAGACGAGATGGTGCCCCAAAAGAATAGAAAACAACAAAAGGACTCAATAGAGGTATTTTATTTAGAGGAAGGAAGGAAGCTGCCAT
Source organism: Ceratothoa steindachneri (assembly GCA_963969495.1). Classification (NCBI taxonomy): domain Eukaryota; kingdom Metazoa; phylum Arthropoda; class Malacostraca; order Isopoda; family Cymothoidae; genus Ceratothoa; species Ceratothoa steindachneri. The sequence goes on along the minus strand of OZ018331.1, from coordinate 8,196,322 downwards.
AAGATAGAAGAAATTCTTCCTGTTAGAATAAAAATAAGTGGACAGATGAACATACAGGGCTTTCAGTAGGTCAGGAGCCATAGTCCAGTAAATCAGGACCCATAGTCTCGTAAGTCAGAACCCATAGTCTCGTAAGTTACAACCCATAGTCCCGTAAGTCATGACCCATCGTTCCGTAAGTCAGGAACCATAGGCCCGTAGGTCAGGACCCATAGTCCCGTAAGTCAGCTGGCATAACCCCGTAAGGTTGGACCTATAGTCCCCCACGTCAGAATCCATGGTCCCGTAAGTCAGGGCCCATAGTCCTGTCTGTCAAAACCCATAGTCCTATAAGTCAGGATCCATAGTCCCCTAAGTCAGCTGCTATAGTAAGTCAAGACCCATAATCTTCACCTTCATCAAAAATAATACTTAAACTTAATATAAAGAGGCCAATACCTAAACGTTTTTAATATTAAAAAAATAAATATAAATATTTGGTTGGCCAAAAAGTCCTGACTCAGTTAGTAAATGGAAACTTTTTTACAGATTCGGATGTTGGCTGATCGATGGAAGAAGAATGTAGAGAATGGTGGACTTTATTTTGAAGAATAAATATTGGCGTTACTCAATAAAATTTTGTTTTCTTTCCACTTTCTAAGTGAGTCAGGACTTTCTGGCCAACTTAATAGGCCATTTCCTAAAAAATTATTATAATACTAAAATATAAATATAAAGAGTCCAATTCCTAAAAAATATTATAATACAAAATAATAAATATAAATAGGCCAATACCTAACAAAATATTTTAAGACTGAAAAATATATATAAAGAGGCCAATACCTAACAAAAAGATTTTAATACTAAAAAGTAAATATAAAGAGGCCAATACCTAACAAAAAGATTTTAATACTAAAAATAAATACAAAGAGGCCAATACCTAACAAAAAGATTTTAATACTAAAAAATAAATATAAAGAGGCCAATACCTAACAAAAAGATTTGAAAACTAAAAAATAAATATAAAGAGGCCAATAGCTAACAAAAAGAGTTTAATACTAAAAAATAAATATAAAGAGGCCAATACCTAACAAAAAGATTTGAAAACTAAAAAATAAATATAAAGAGGCCAATAGCTAACAAAAAGATTTTAATACTAAAAAATAAATATAAAGAGGCCAATACCTAACAAAAAGATTTGAAAACTAAAAAATAAATATAAAGAGGCCAATACCTAACAAAAAGATTTTAATACTAAAAAAAAATACAAAGAGGCCAATACCTAACAAAAAGATTTTAATACTAAAAAAATAAATATAAATAGGCCAATACCTAACAAAATATTTTAAGACTAAAAAATAAATATAAAGAGGCGAATACCTAACAAAAAGATTTTAATACTAAAAAATAAATCCAAAGAGGCCAATACCTAACAAAAATATTTTAATACTAAAAAATAAATACAAAGAGGCCAATAGCTAACAAAAAGATTTTAATACTAAAAAATAAATATAAAGAGGCCAATACCTAACAAAAAGATTTGAAAACTAAAAAATAAATATAAAGAGGCCAATACCAAACAAAAATATTTTAAGACTGAAAAATATATATAAAGAGGCCAATACCTAACAAAAAGATTTTAATACTAAAAAGTAAATATAAAGAGGCCAATACCTAACAAAAAGATTTTAATACTAAAAAAATACAAAGAGGCCAATACCTAACAAAAAGATTTTAATACTAAAAAATAAATATAAATAGGCCAATACCTAACAAAATATTTTAAGACTAAAAAATAAATATAAAGAGGCGAATACCTAACAAAAAGATTTTAATACTAAAAAATAAATCCAAAGAGGCCAATACCTAACAAAAATATTTTAATACTAAAAAATAAATACAAAGAGGCCAATAGCTAACAAAAAGATTTTAATACTAAAAAATAAATATAAAGAGGCCAATACCTAACAAAAAGATTTGAAAACTGAAAAAATAAATATAAAGAGGCCAATAGCTAACAAAAAGATTTTAATACTAAAAAATAAATATAAAGAGGCCAATACCTAACAAAAAGATTTAAAAACTAAAAAATAAATATAAAGAGGCCAATACCTAACAAAAAAATTTTAATACTAAAAAAAATACAAAGAGGCCAATACCTAACAAAAAGATTTGAAAACTAAAAAATAAATATAAAAAGGCCAATACCTAAAAAAATATTTTAATACTAAAAAAAATAAATATAAAGAGGCCAATACCTAACAAAAAGATTTTTATACTAAAAATAAATACAAAGAGGCTAATAGCTAACAAAAAGATTTTAATACTAAAAAATAAATATAAAGAGGCCAATACCTAACAAAAAGATTTGAAAACTAAAAAATAAATATAAAGAGGCCAATACCTAACAAAAAGATTTTAATACTAAAAAAATACAAAGAGGCCAATACCTAACAAAAAGATTTTAATACTAAAAAATAAATATAAATAGTCCAATACCTAACAAAATATTTTAAGACTAAAAAATAAATATAAAGAGGCGAATACCTAACAAAAAGATTTTAATACTAAAAAATAAATCCAAAGAGGCCAATACCTAACAAAAATATTTTAATACTAAAAAATAAATATAAAGAGGCCAATACCTAACAAAAAGATTTGAAAACTAAAAAATAAATATATAGAGGCCAATACCTAACAAAAAGATTTGAAAACTAAAAAATAAATATAAAGAGGCCAATACCTAACAAAAAGATTTTAATACTAAAAAATAAATATAAAGAGGCCAATACCTAAGAAAAAGATTTTAATACTAAAAATAAATACAAAGAGGCCAATAGCTAACAAAAAAATTTGAAAACTAAAAAATAAATATAAAGAGGCTAATAGCTAACAAAAAGATTTTAATACTAAAAAATAAATATAAAGAGGCCAATACCTAACAAAAAGATTTGAAAACTAAAAAATAAATATAAAGAGGCCAATAGCTAACAAAAAGATTTTAATACTAAAAAATAAATATAAAGAGGCCAATACCTAACAAAAAGATTTGAAAACTAAAAAATAAATATAAAGAGGCCAATACCTAACAAAAAGATTTTAATACTAAAAAAATACAAAGAGGCCAATACCTAACAAAAAGATTTTAATACTAAAAAATAAATATAAATAGTCCAATACCTAACAAAATATTTTAAGACTAAAAAATAAATATAAAGAGGCGAATACCTAACAAAAAGATTTTAATACTAAAAAATAAATCCAAAGAGGCCAATACCTAACAAAAATATTTTAATACTAAAAAATAAATATAAAGAGGCCAATACCTAACAAAAAGATTTGAAAACTAAAAAATAAATATAAAGAGGCCAATACCTAACAAAAAGATTTGAAAACTAAAAAATAAATATAAAGAGGCCAATACCTAACAAAAAGATTTTAATACTAAAAAATAAATATAAAGAGGCCAATACCTAAGAAAAAGATTTTAATACTAAAAATAAATACAAAGAGGCCAATAGCTAACAAAAAAATTTGAAAACTAAAAAATAAATATAAAGAGGCCAATAGCTAACAAAAAGATTTTAATACTAAAAAATAAATATAAAGAGGCGAATACCTAACAAAAAGATTTGAAAACTAAAAAATAAATATAAAGAGGCCAATAGCTAACAAAAAGATTTTAATACTAAAAAATAAATATAAAGAGGCCAATACCTAACAAAAAGATTTGAAAACTAAAAAATAAATATAAAGAGGCCAATACCTAACAAAAAGATTTTAATACTAAAAAAAATACAAAGAGGCCAATACCTAACAAAAAGATTTTAATACTAAAAAATAAATATAAATAGGCCAATACCTAACAAAATATTTTAAGACTAAAAAATAAATATAAAGAGGCCAATACCTAACAAAAAAAATGTAATACTAAAAAATAAATCCAAAGAGGCCAATACCTAACAAAAATATTTTAATACTAAAAAATAAATACAAAGAGGCCAATAGCTAACAAAAAGATTTTAATACTAAAAAATAAATATAAAGAGGCCAATACCTAACAAAAAGATTTGAAAACTAAAAAATAAATATAAAGAGGCAAATAGCTAACAAAAAGACTTTAATACTAAAAAATAAATATAAAGAGGCCAATACCTAACAAAAAGATTTGAAAACTAAAAAATATATATAAAGAGGCCAATACCTAACAAAAAGATTTTAATACTAAAAAAAAATACAAAGAGGCCAATACCTAACAAAAAGATTTGAAAACTAAAAAATATATATAAAGAGGCCAATACCTAAAAAAATATTTTAATACTAAAAAATAAATATAAAGAGGCCAATAACTAACAAAAAGATTTTAATACTAAAAATAAATACAAAGAGGCCAATAGCTAACAAAAATTTTTTTATACTAAAAAATAAATACAAAGAGGCCAATAACTAGCAAAAAGATTTTAATACTAAAAATAAATACAAAGAGGCCAATAGCTAACAAAAAGATTTTAATACTAAAAAATAAATATAAAGAGGCCAATAGCTAACAAAAAGATTTTAATACTAAAAAATAAATATATAAAAGAGGGTAATACCTAAATAAGGTCTGCTGATGAAAGTACCATGCTCTCACTTATTCTGATTTATGACCTTACGACCTACAAAACTTTCAATAATTCCCGGACTAACCATGGGAGGACCTTGGCAATTATATCATTCGAAAGAGAATGTAAAACAACATAAGGGTTTCAAATCCCATTAGAATCGACCGAATAGTTACAATGTCATTGCCAAAACAAAATAATTGCCAAAACAAAACAAAAAAGCAAAACGGGGACCGACCGACCGACCGACATAGTGAGATATAGAGTCGCACGCGATTAAGCGCAGGTGACTAAAAGCTTAATACTAAAAAATAAACACATAAAGAGGTCAATACCTAAAAAAAATAATACTAAAATCTAACACATAAGCTAATACCTAACAAAAAAGTCTTTAATACTAAAAATAGACACAAAGAAGCCAATACCTATCAAAATAATTTGAATACTAAAATACTATTATTATTTCCCATGGTATTTTTTTACAATAAATTTTATAGGCTGTATTAAATTCCTCTAATTTTTTTATTATTTTCACTTTAAATTAGGTTCTACCTTTTTCGCAGTCCTAATTAATAGTTAGGGAGCTGGTTGTCTCGGCTATTATTTCAAATAATACTAATATTTAAGACTAGCAAATGATTAAATCCATGATGGAGGTAGGTGCTATTTATTGCCTTAAAATATTGATGAATAATTCAAAATAAAATTAAATTGCGAAAACTGTTTACATTCCTTAACTTTACTGATATTACTCAACAAAAAATGTAAACTGATTTTTTACTCTACGAAATAAATGCAACTTTACTTTTAAAATGAAGGAAAAGTGTTTGAAAAAGACAGAAGTATTTTTCTTTTTACTGTAGATGATTGGAAATCGATGAGGGGCAATTTTTATTAATTAATTCTTGAACTTAGAAATATTTAGATCGTATTAAAAAAGGTTGAGTGACATCAATTTATTTTCACTGGAAGATCGGCATCTTATTCGTGTCTTTAAAATACTAAACGCCTTTACTAATAGAAATTACGACGATATTTGAGCTAGATAACTGAGCGGTAACTAGAAATGACGGATTTAAGCTAGTGAAAAATAAGGATTGACCACTGCGATAGCACAAAATTTCTTTTCTTATAAAATAACACAAACTTGGAATGGCTTTGCGAGGAATATTGACAAAAGGGTTGCAGTAAATATATTTTAAGAGTAAAATGAGAATATTACCTACTTTAAAATATCCCCTTCCATATACTTTCTTACTTTACCTCTCCCTCATCTCTGACTTCCACTCTTTCCCATCCTTTGTGAACTTGCCTTGAGTGGATCTTAGAATCTTTGCTGCTTCGTGATTCTGTAATAATTATTGAGTTGATATTCAAAATAATACCTTAAAATCACTGCCTTATTTGCAAGCTCGTTTCAGCAATGAATCCATGATTCAAGTTACAAAGCGAGATGGTGAGAATGCGTGTGAGTCAAGAATTCCAATCTGACTCTGTTATGAGTACCGTTAAACATCCAAAATTTGCCATAGTCTGGCGCGTAATTTGTGGTAAAAGCACAGGTAGACTGGATATTGTTGAAGGTAGCTTTTGGCAGGATCGGAATCGAAAAGTTGTGGCAACAAGACTCCTCAGCTACGTGACTGGTTTAAAGGTAAAGAATAATTCCATTTCCACACATCAAGTTGTGGCAAAGCATTTCTGCAATCGCAAAATATCCCCCCATTTGATTGATCAGGTCACTTCTATGATTTGAACCCAATAGAAAATTATGGGAAATATTTAATAGAAAAATGAAAGCTGAGCACAAAACAAACAAATCAAACTTTAATGGACGCAGCCATGGACGGCGGTTACAATAACAATGCCAAACGCCCCGATATTGCATCAGACACGTGTGGGTGAAGGGCACTTCTCCTCAACACCAACCAAGGGGCTGTATCAAATTAACAATAAATGCCCTAAAAAGATCGCGTTCAATTGGTGTAGATGAGGAAGGTCCTCCAGGCCTGTCCAATGCAGTGTCGATGAGGGTTCCATTGCTATTGTAACTACAAGCAAATCAAATTTATTAGGAACACTAATATGGACATTAGGTTGGTCCAAAAAACGGAGGAAAAATGTCAAAGTGCACTGATTCTTTCTCCACACCACTGCTTTTTTCGTGTTGCATTCCTCTCATTGTGTGAAAATTTTCATTACAATACAATGATATATAGAGGTCGCCTCACTTTTAATCTTTTCTTCTCATTTCCAGGTTATGGCAATCAGTACTCGTTCGAGCCCCGAGTGTTGTCTTCTCGGGAAGCCTGTTGATTCCCGGTTATGTGCCCGTCTTCCAAGTAAGCGGGATGTGTTCTCGTAGTACCTGATCCATCACGTCGTGGAAAAGAAGACCGTCTCGGAAGGCCTGAACTTGGCATGTGGCGAGGTCCTCACCGTGTGGGAAAGGGCCAGGATCCTGACACAGCGGGTAGATGTTTGTGTCGGTAAACTTCGAGGAATCCATGACGAATATCAAGCACTCAATAAACACCGGAGTCGTGGGTAAGAGTCGGGTCGTGTCAAGAAGATGTTCCTGGATGACCTTCAGGATCTTTTCGATGTTGCAACAAGCGATGCCCTCTAGACCATGATCAACGAATAAGACGGAGTTCCTCAAGATGAAACGTGAGGACATCTTCTCGTGCAGCATTGCAGGGATCGATGCGAAGAAATCTGGATTCGAGGACAGGCATGGGAAGAGAAATGACCAAGAAGCTGATCTCAAGCAGCGGAGATACGACGAACGAGAGGCCAAAGTTCAACGGGCCGCTGCTGCCTTCAGTTCCAGCTCCACATCTTCAGAGGACTCACAGGCTGAAGACGACTACCGACCTTCAACTTCAGCCCGTATATCTGGTCCTCCCGCTAAGAGGCCCAAGAACATCTTCAAATCTCCTGACGTCGTCGGAGCCTTGGATCGAGTCAATATCCCAGATAGTGGTGTGGCGTTCCTCACTAGCGCTGTTGCACAGGACCTGGGCCACAATACTTTTTATCTATGTTGTCCCAAAGTTCGATAGGTCGCGTCGATACACACGCAAAATCCAAGACGAAGAAGCGCGGAAGAACTTTCAAGCAGCTAGTCCCCTTCTCCTGCATTGAGACGGTAGGAAAAACAGTGGAGAGGGTTGCGATTCTGGCAACGGGTCAAGGATTCTAGAAATTGCTGGGTATTTTAAATGCTGCCCGAAGTACTGGAGAAGCTCAGGCGGCAGCATGTCTGGAATTGCTCGAGTATTGGAAGATTCGCGACGAAGTAGTTGGATTGGTCTTCGATGCAACTGTAAGAAACACTGGCCTCCCCAATGGCGCATGCTTCCGGATCAAGGAAGGTCTTGGAAGCGAGTTAGCGATGTTGGCGTGCCGCTATCCCGTGTTGGATATTTTTCTCTCTGACGTATTTCGAGTCGTCTTTGGGCACACTGGAGGTCCGGAATTCGCTCTTTTCAAGAGTTGCCAGGAGTGGCCGACCATCAACCAGCAAAAGTACACGGTGGCTGGGGATACCCTCTTCGAAGGACATCTGGAGCAGCTTCGCTCCTAGATGAAGGATTACCTAGCATCTGCCATGGCTTGTCCAACAAAATGTCCGCGCGATAACTACTTCGAGTTCTTGCAGTTCGTAGCCCTGTTCTCCGGAGGGAGCACAACGACTCAACCATTTTAGGTGTCTCTGGTGTCATCCACCACGGGAGATGGATGTCAAAGGGCATCTACTGCCTCAAGATGTTCCTGTTCCACCACCAGTTCAAGACAACGAAACAAGAGGATCTGAATGTGACTGGCATAGCGCTGTTCATTGCCCTGGTGTACGTCTGCTTTTGGCACGAAGCTCATCTGTCATCTCACGCCCCATACAACGACATCATGATGGTGCACAAACCAGATGAACATCACTGCAACCGCGAGCAATGCCCTCCAACGGCATCTCTAGTATTTAAGGGAAAGACTTGGTCGGCCTTTCCCTGTTGAACGACCGGGTTCCAGACAAGATGAAAGCCGACTGCGTGACTCGGATGAAGACGGAAAATCCGACCGAAGATTACTCAAGCTGGGCAAAAATCGAAGACACACGGAACATCCGCCTTGATGCCTTCTTCACCAAAAGGTCACATCGTGTTTTCGAGGTCCTGAAGAAAGGCAGAGCCCAGGAAACAAAGCAAGGCTTCCTGCAGATGGATCCTTTTGCTTGGAAGGGTGACAAGCTGTACGAGGAATTTCAGGCCAGAGCCAAAAGCCTGAGAGTGGTAAACGACCAGTGGCCCTGGCAGAGGCGTACAATGCGACGCTGACGAATGATGAAGATCAAAAGTAATTCATCTTCCGTCTCATTCACGAACACGGGATGGCCATCCCGACACCCTCAAAGACCAACCTGACGAAGAAAAGGCGAAAAGTGGGGTGACCCCTAAATGATGAGATAGAGAGACGAAATATCATTTTCAGTATTTGGACCACCCTAATGGACATGATAACCAGATAATGAAGTACAAACGAACTACCTTCACTGCATAGAGAGTATACCCCGACGTATTTCTAATCCGATTCGGCTCAAAGTTGAAACAACTATGTATTTAATATAGCAATTTAAAGCCATTCAAATATCACGTTTTTCTTATTTTGATAGATTTTTGCACATTTTTTCGTGATTTTTGACCTGAAAATACCGAAATCGGAAGTATTTTAACCTTGCCACATGGTGCTTTAAATTTTCTGCCTTGAACTCGGCCAAAAACACCATTTCCGGGCTTTTTGAATCATGTTTTGCATTATAACTTTTGATCTAAACAAGATAGAACAACAAATTAGGTTTCAAATGAGGGAAAATAAATTTATTAAATAATAATAATAAAAAATAATAATAATTATTTATTATTTTTCAGGAAATAACAGATACTCAATCATAATCTAGAAAACCATCTACAAGTTACAACTTCACAATGGCGTTAAGCAAGGTGCTGAAGAAGCATCTTGCGTAAAGAGTTAATATCTCATAATCTCCATGTACCGTCCGCAGGTAGGTTTCAACTCAGAATCTACCAGACCTCTCCCTGAAACTTTCCTGGTTGGACACCTTTCAACTTTTATCAGTTGTTCCTAGCTTCCAACCAACATACAGGTGTTCCAGTATTTCTTTATTCTTCAGAATTTACTGAAAAACACAGGTTGGTCCAATGTTCAAGACCTTGATATGCAACAGTTGCATCAATAATCACACTCTAGCAGATGGCTAGGATCAATACAATGGCCAAGTACAACGTAATAAAGCTCTTCATGAAAATACATGAGAAACATCGTGCTCTGATGAATTGCAAAGGAAGAGAAAGTAACCCGGAAAGAAAAAGAGGAGTATTTGTGCTGGAATTAGGCAGTCTCTTCAATATAGGAGCTCCAGATGGAATCCATGAAATACAGAACAACAGACTTTACCCAAGAGAAAAAAGACCAAGATATCGAGTTCTAAGAAGACAAGATCTTTGAGACAAGATCCATACAGCAAGCAGTGAAGAATCAAAAACTACTTTAGAGACATGAACCAGGTGAATGTCTCCCAAAAAATTTAGTTTTAATACATTGCGAGATTTAACATACAATTAACGTTGTACTAGTTCACAACTGCAGCAGAACAAGAGTCATTTTTTTATGAGGAAAATGTTACCTGGAGTGACTCAACTGACAGTGACGCTGACACAGAGGATATGTATTACCATACGCCTCGTCTTGGATGTTATCACCACTGTGACTAGTGTTACTTTGACATTTCCAAGGAAGGTCATGAAATGTGATGTCATCTGTAATACAGCTAATCATCTTCGTTTATCAGACAAAGTTACTACAATGGTTTCTGCCACCTTGAAAGCTGGAGAGGCCTATCTGGATAACTACATCCTCTCTACCTCAACAACACATCGCAAAAGAATGATGCACAGGTATGATATCAGCATGAGCCACATGCTCATGTCTTATGAAAAAAATCACTGCATGCTGCTTTACACTCAAATCAAAGATGTCTTGGGCAGTGAATATGGAAGAGGAAGTACCTCAGATACTTTAGATGTACTAGTATCTGGTTCACATTCATCACTGAAGGAAGGTTATTGGGATTACCTGGCATAGCTCAAGCTGATGCTTCAATAGATTTGTTAGATACATTTAAACTTAAGTATACTTTTACTGCAATTGTTTTTTTTACACTACATTCAGTAACAATGGAATCAATGAAATTCACAAAAAAGCTGCCAACCTACCTTAGAAAAATGCTGAACAAAAAGGTGTTTTATCTGGTCTGTCGATATTACACCCTAGAAATATTTAGTGGGAGTAGTTTGGAGGAAGTTATTTGGGAAGGTGAAATGGGTCAGGTAATCCTAGGTTTGAGCATCTGAAGGATTTGGGGAGGAATGGTCGAAAGAAAATAAAAAATCTGGCTATCAACATAAATTGGCTGAAAGAAAAGAAGAACAGTGAGAAAATACTCTAAGACATCTAACAACAAGTCCTTCCAAGAGCTGGCTATGGAAAATGGCTAGACTGAGTCAATGTTCTTGAAGAAATGTCTCCTAGAGGTTATTCACTGGAGCTGACCAGGCGCCATTCATCAGGACAGATGGATGGCCAAACACCTGAACTCATCATGAAGATGTTGGTGTTTCAGATCATCTTGAGTGGAACAAGGATACTGTATTAAATAAGAATAATAATAATAATAATATGTATTTATAATGTGCCCTTCAGGGCTGTTAGCCCTCCCAGAGCGAAGTTTGTGTAGCGAGTGTATATAAAGTTTAGAGGGGAGAGAAGGCAATTCTGAAGAAATGAGTCTTCAGGAGACGTTTAAAAGTAGCAAGGGAGGGAGAGGATCGGACTTCGGCCGGAAGAGCATTCCAGAGCCTAGGAGCACAAACTGAGAAGGAACGGTCACCCATCGAGCAAAAGACAGAACGAGGAGTGTTCAGGATGGGAGCGAGGTTAGACCGGAGTGCCCAAGGAGTTTGACGACGGGAGAGGGCAGACAAGAGATAAGGTGACGGAGCCTCGAGGTTTAGGGCCTTGTAGGTGATAAGAAGAATTTTATAGTGGGTACGGAAGCGAATAGGTAACCAGTGTAGCTTCTGTAACAGATGCATCGAAGGAGAGAACCAAGGGCGGCGAAGGAGGAGCCGGGCAGCATAGTTTTGAACTAGTTGTAGGGAGCAAAGTGACGAAGAAGAGAGATTCACTAGAAGAGAATTGCAGTAGTCTATTGTAGTAGCCATTCGTTTATGGAGTTGTAGGCTGAAAGGCGCTTGGTAATTGATTGAGAGAAGGACACAGGGGATGAGGAAAGGTATATCTGAGTGTCATCAGCATAGAAGTGGAAGGACAGGCCCAAATCGCGAAGAAGGGAGCCAAGATGAAGTAAGTAGATGCGAAAGAGGAGGGGACCAAGGACTGAGCCCGACCGACTGAGTGCGGGAGGACAGGTATGAGCTGAACCATTCAAGTGCATTGCCCGAGAGACGAAGGAAAGTGTGAAGACGATCAAGGAGGACAGTAGTAGATGGTGTCGAAAGCAGAGGAGAGGTCTAGGAGGACTAGAATGGACGTACAACCCCAATCGCCTGCTCTGCGTAAACCGTCTGAAACATTAAGAAGAGCGGGTTCAGCAGAGTGCTTCGCTTTGAATCCCGATTGGTATATTTCATCGATATTGCAGTTAGATATATGGTCATTAAGGTGAGAGAAAATCACTCCTGTATTCATGATGCCAATGCTATAAGAAAATACCTTAACTTGTTGATGCAGTACTTAATAAGATAAAAAAACATAGATCTTACCTGATGCAGGACGTCGTGCCATTTGCCCTGTACAGTAGTAGATAAGTGACACAATGAAGCAAGACATTGCTGCCTATTCTCTCTTCATTGATCAAGCCTATATTCCGATGGTCTATTGTGTTCTAATAAATCAACTGCCATGGAACTCCTACGTGATCATAGTCTTCGCCTTGTTCCAGAATAAACATGAAATGGATGCTTATCATCGTTCATCTGTTTTTTCTTCTCTCATTTTGTCTGGGTGCTACGCCTAATAGTGTGAAGTGGTATGTTTACAAGTCGATAGAGATTTGGTAGGGGTGAGGGGTGTTGATTTTAGTGTACCAGGGATGATGTGACAAAAAATTAGTTTAGTTCTGCATCGACCTTGGATGCATGAAACGATCTAGCTCATACAAAATTCTGCGGTCGAGTGGTATATTGACAGGGCTGTTGGTTCGAGTGTTCTTGGGTCTGCTTTCCAGGTAAACTTGTCAAACTTGCTGAGTAAGTTGTTTCGGGTTGACATCTTTCCTTTCAGCTTGGTTGTATGTGCTTTAAAATAAAGTGTTCTGTCAAGTTAGCCCAGTTACACTGTATGTTCATTATTTGCCAGTGATTTGTGGTTCCATTTGACGTTTAGTGTTCTCCTTACTTGTTGGTTGTTCAAATGGAAACAACATACTGAGTCTTTCCAAGATTAGCATTGAGAAACTATTTTTCATAATATTTGGAGAGCGATTATAGAGCATTTGTTAGAGTGCTCTCAATGGTAGAAAATTATTTGGCTTGCGTTGCAATACAGATGCCGTAGGCGTAGATGAATCTCCTGTTTTGGGGAACTCTGGCTGGTCGTTATTGTAGATGTTAAACAGCATGGGTGCACAGAGCCATGAGGCAGTCCGTTCTTGTGTTCTCTCCAACGACTGCGCTTGTCATCCATTTCTGCAAATAATTGCCAGTAGGTTAGGAGTGATTCAATTATTTGGACCACGGTGGTGTTCTTTATTGTCTGGGCTATTTTGAGTAATGGCTTACAGTGTCATAGGCAACATTTAGATTTACAAAGACTGCACCCGTGATTGTTTTGTTATTCTCAAACCCGTCTTCTATATATTCAATGAGGTTAAAATCCTGTCCACAACAGTGCCTTCCCCGTCTGAAACGGGATTGATCAGATGAGAGCTGTTCTTCTACAGTTGAAGATATGCAGGACATGATCAATCGTCCGTATAGCTTGAAATAGGATACAAAAAATAGAGATTGGTCAATAACTCTTTGCTAATTCTGGTTCATTATTCGGTTTCAGTAGGGCTACCACCTTAGCTTCCCTCCATATTTGGGAGATTTTGTGAGTTTTTGCACAGGTGTTATATTAGTGCAATGAGCCACTCACGAGTTTTGGTCCCGAAGTGATGCTTTGCCAATTTGATGGTTTTCATGGTTTCGTCTAGTTCGTGGATGGAGAAAGGATGAACGTCTCGTCACTGATAAGCCTGACTCGGTCCATGTCATGCCTCATTTTCTTAGATACCCTCCTTTTGTGTTGTTTGGTTTACCATTTAGTAGCAGTTGGTAATCCATTGGGCTGTGAGTAACTGCAGCTTTTCTCTTATGGTGTTATTTTCTACGTTATTCCCTTATTGTTTTAACACCCTTTTGTTGTTGAAGGGTATGCCTATGCTAATTATGGTTTCCTGCCAGCGGTCCTTTCTCTCGTTATTCGTGGAGGAGAGCATTACATCGCCAAGTTCGCTGGTGTTCTCAGCAAAAGGGTTTTCATTGTAGGCCTGTACATACTCTTGGTACATGGCTTTACTCTGATCAGTGAGAGAGTGAATGTAAGTTTCCCGACAGCCTCTGACGATGTTCTCCTTTGTTGTCTTCCATACTAAATCTTGGAATTTCTTATATTCCGTTGGGCGTTTAGGGAATGTTGGTGATTTCGGCCTCAAGGTCTAGCGTGAAGTTGTCTCATTTGCCTTCTCTGAAGTTAAATCGATAGAATTAGTTTATCTTCCAGTGGCCTTAGAGCAGGTTTGGTCCGTATGACAATTGGTCTATATAAGGATCGAGGTATTTATTCGGCAATAGATTTTTCAAAGTTTGGGGGGTGCCTACAAATACTAAGAGTCGGTTGTATTCCCTTCGCAGTCGTGCACTAAGAAATGGCGGTTTACCCCTGGCATTGTAGAGGATAATGAGGGTTCGGTCAGTGCCCATGTGGAGAGCATGGCCCTGGCATTAAAATTGCACCAGCAAAGTGCCTCATATGTATAGGGGAAATTATATCAAATGTCCACGCGTGTATATATATATATATATATATATATATATATATATATATATATATATATATATATATATGATGAAAATTAATGCAATATCGCAAGAAAAGATGAGGAATTAAATCACATTCTCCGAAGACAATTTAATTCAGAACAGTTTTGGTGTATCTCACACCCTTTTTCAACTGACACTGGATAGAAAATATTTGAAAATGCTTAACTACATAACACAGTCAGGTCGTGAAAGATCCCCTCTTTTTTCCCCCAATCCCCTACTTGTAGCTAATCAGGGGGGGGGGGGGTTAGGCCTAAACATATTAAAGGGCTGACATTTCGCTATTTTGTTTATTTCCTTTCAAATATTTTCCATCCAGTGTCAGTTGAAAAAGGGTGTGAGATACACCAAAACTGTTCTGAATTAAATTGTCTTCGGAGAATGTGGTTTAATTACTCATATATATATATATATATATATATATATATATATATATATATATATATATATATATATATATATATATATCTCAAAGTAGCACGAGAGAATGATGAAAATGAATCCATTAAACCACATTGAAAGAGAAAACGGAATAATTTTCCCTTGCAGTAATATTTTTATTACCTTTTTTCGAAAAATCCGTGCAGGCAGCGATTCGAACCAGGCACACTGAGGCAGCGAGCACCGCTTTCATCATAGTTAAAAGTATGCCGTTAGTACACTACGCTACGCAGAGAACAAAAATTCTCTGAATAGAATAGCTTTTAAGGAACACTTTCGCAAGCTCGAACGGAGACTATGAAAGAAATATATATATATATATATATATATATATATATATATATATATATATATATATATATATATATATATATATATATATATATTTAAACTTGTCAGTAATTAAACGGAAAGCGTGAATCGAGATATCAATGAAAATTTGGCGACAGTGTCTGGCAAAGGGATTTAGACGAGACAGCTGTCGCCGCGTCAGGTATGATAAAAATTATATCAAGAAAGCGTCAATTTTTAGATGCCATGGATCCATGACCACGGGAGAAGGGATTAACGTCAGTCGAGGAAATTCCACCCTGTGGGCAGAGCTAAGAACAGCGTGCCCTGAATGCCAGAAGATTCCAGGCCTTTCTCCAGCCCTACTTATAAAAGAAAAATGGAGAAGGCATCCTCATTCTTGATTCTAACTCTCGATCTCAGAGTCGTCCCGTTATTAATTACGTTTCGCTTAGTGTATCGAAGCTCCCGTCTTAACCGCCTAAGTCTTGTTCTGGTTACTCTCGCTTTCCTGACCGGTATTAAGAAACTTCCCTGACTGTACTCTGTAACCGCGAGCCTCATTTTTATCTTGCCTGTTTGTTTCGTTCGTTTGAAATTTAGCCTTATTTTTTTTACGTGATTCCTCTCAGTCCTTTCTCGATCACAAGCCTTCGGTAAGCCCAACCAAGCCGAAATATTATTCAAGTATCTTTCGGAGTCAGATACAAACTTAACGCCACCTTTATTCCCCTCGGGGACAGTACGGACCTCGCGAAATATCCGCGTCATCTTTAACCATAACTGGAACTCTTACCTTTACCCCTTTATACCATAAAGCGGCATCCCTGGACGGCCTTTCTTCTCCTACCATAAAGTGGTAACCCGTGATCGTCCCTACATCACGCTATAAAGGTAACGGTACCGCGCCCGTCCTGCCTCAACCTTAACTGGCAACAAACAGTTAACCGGCGCTCCTTTCACTTATAAAGGGTCTCCCCTATACCCAAAGCTCCGCAGACGGCCGAATATTCGACTACTACGCTCTGCTGACAACCTTCGGATAAAGCATTTTTACTTGCTTAGTAACGGACTTTGTGGACCGCCTACATAGAAGAGCGGTTATTCTGGAAGTCTTACGGTGAATTACGCTTCAGCCTTCAAAAATAGAAATACTTATTATTCACAGAAGATTCATAACAGAATGAGGGCTTAAGCACCTCACTGCTCCCGTCCATCGCCCTGTGTGTGAACCTGCTCGGATGTCTGCCATTCATTGATTTCGTCTTAATTATGCCGACCACTTGGACTGACATAATTAAGGGCTTGTGGGAGAACTGGTTTGAGAACTAGCCCATACTGGCAGCGTAAGTTAGAAATTATCTCGAAAATGGGGCATAACTGCGAGTCCCGGACGGAAGAGAGATCCTCATCGCCCGGGGGACCTGGCGAGAATCATAGAGGGAAGTACACCCTTCTCTATTTAGTTGGATGCAGTAATAGCGTAAGTACCCGAGAGGGGGTGGCAAAACTTTAGCGGTCGTTGATTCGGCCGCTGCTGCATCAAGTCTACCATAATTAACCCCTCTTGAGGTTCCCACTCGAGACCCATCCATCCATCCATCACCCATCATTCTGGCAGGAAACGAGCCGGGGAACAACAGGAAAATGGACGGGGGCATTTTTTCACCATTTTTTTGGACTCATATCCGAACCTACCTTCACTATCCGCTACCTCCTTTACCACTTCATAACTTTCTTTTTCACTCCAATACACCATAATTACACTTTGGTTTCAGAAAAAAGAAGGGGTCACAAGAGGACATAGTAAGGACAACGAAGACTATGAAGACCCTCACTAAGAGGGTCTCCCTAAGGACCATCCCTGGAAAAAAGAACCCCCCAAAAAGGCACCTATGTGAAACCCTCTACCTCGGACTAAAAGTGGCACTAGTAAAACTTATTGAAGTTTCATCTGGTTTCATCGCCTTATGTGCCGAGACCAAGGACGTGGACCAGCTCCTATCGGAAGAAGGAGCGAGGGTCCTACGGGACACTGGCCTGGAAGCGAAAACCCATCTACAAGTGGCAGCAAACAGAAGCGTGATCTGCCGCAAAGTGGAGAGCTGGGTGGGTGAGCATACACCCAAGGAGCTCAAGGAAGAGATCACCAAGAGCAATCCCCGGGCCTAAGTTCGCAAAATAATCAAATTTCGCGAACACACCCACGTATTTAAAAATAACATTCGCTACAACGGAAATGGCCAAAAAATCGACACAAAATGGAATACTGGTATTAAATATGAGAATACCAGGCGAAAACATACATCAGGAAAAATTTAATAGCATACAAATGTGCTTTGTATGGTACTAACTCGAAAAACACACTACAACGATATGCCTGGACAAAAACGAACGGTGGTGCAGTGAATGCGCCACAGAAGGGCATCGATTTCATAAATGCGAGGGCACCAAGAAGAGATGCCTAAACTGCAAAGGGGAACATAGGACCATGGCCCTAAACTGCCCCAAGCGCCGCGAGATTATAAAAAGAAAGTAAGAACAAGAGAAGAAAGCAAAAGAAACGACATACGCGAACGCCGCCAAGATGAATGCGGAAATAAAGCCTGCATCTGCACTTGCACTGATGAATATGACGGGAGATTTGAGTGCAAAAATACTAATCTGCATTACCCACACAAATTTAGCTAATGCAGTAAAGCCTGGTTGCTATAACCAGGTATTGAATGCTCTCCTGAAAGCGAATAATCTCCCTTCAGAAAATTATGCCTGCAGACCCCGAATGCTCCAAGGAATTCAATGACTCAGTCATAAAGAACAATACCGTCAAGAGTGGACTGGAGGAGATCGTTGAAGCTCCCTCATCAGAGGGAGGAAGCCAAAGAGGACGACGAAGAGGAAAAGGCTGAAAGTGAGGAGAGATCCTCCTCTTCTGACAACGAAGAGGGCTCCTGCATCCGTACACGAGCTACGAAGAGCAGGTCCAAAACCCCGAGTCCCCCTCCGAAAAAGGAAAACCCTGAGCCAAGTAAAACGGCTCAGCTAGCCCCCAAGAAGAAGAAGAATAAGAAGAAGCATAGGTAAAAACAATTCACCATGTTATGGAACGCACTGAAGATATTGGAAATTAATACCAACGGCTGGACGACGAAAGGAATTCTTTACGGAAATGTATTCAGGGAAATCTTAATTTCAGAGCAGGGGATCGACACGCGTAGTGCAGAAATGAAAATCTGAAACTACGATGTGTTGATCACAAATTATTCGCAGGAGTGGTTCGACGGAGCCGCTATTGCAATAAAGAAAGGGATTAAATACAAGCAAATAAGAAATCTAGAAGAATCCTACCTCGCGATTGAGGTCGAACTCGACTTAGAAAAGTTGGTCATTGCTACCGGATATCAACCACCAAGGAAAGATGTGCTACCAATTCACACTCTCACTGGCCTATTTGGCAGAAGATCCCCCACTATATTAATGGGGGATCTGAACGCCAGATGCCGAGAATCCGGTTACAGGATCTCCAACGGTATAGGAAGAAGCCTGGACCTATTGCTGGACATAAATATTGCCCAGCGGATAGTACCCGATTTCCCCACCTTTGTCAGAGCAGGAAGTGCCACAAAACCAGACATCTGTCTGGCGAATCGTCACCTGCCGTTCAATTACTACATGGAGCCAGTCCAGGTACCATGTAATGACCACATAGGGATCCTACTCACTATCAACAGGAACCCTTTAGAAGTTCCAGCTGTAATCAGAAAGAACTATAAAAGAGCATACTGGACACGGTACGCGCGCTTTTTCGAGGCCTACGACCCGCCCAACTTTTCGCGGAGATTGACGAGGCACTCGACAACCTCGATAACCATCTCATCAGCGCAGATATGGCCCGTATCCCTAAATCCGAGTATAGGACCATCTCCACTTACAGATGGACCGAATACATGAATGAATTATACCGTGAGCTGAAGTTATTGTATGAAATCAACATCGTGAATGCGTCAGTTTACTCAATACAGCGAAGTAAAGAAGTCAAAGAAAAACTGAACCAATTGATCCTCGAACAATAATGGAGAAGATGGGAGGATGCGATCGATAGCCTTGATCACGAAGCAACTCCCAAAGAATTTTGGAAAAAGATCAGAAATCTCAAAGGATCGACTGGGAAGAAGAAGCAGAAGATCGAGCTACAAAAGAAAGATGGAAACATCGAAACGGAAGAAGGAAAAATTGAACAGCTATTCCGAAGTTATTAGGAAAAGATCTTCAGTATAACTGAAGAGGAAAACGAAGACTATGACCTAGAGTTTGAAAGCAACATCATCGACGAGCTTAACGAACAAATACACAAGACGCATACTCACCACCAGGTGGATAGACAGCGCGACGGAGACGCGAGATTACCGAAGAAGAACTACTCGGCGCGCTCAGCTCATTCCAACAAAAAGCCCCAGGGCAATCGGGGCTTACAAAGCTTAACTTTGAAAAGGCACCAGCCAATGTCATTGAAGGGATGAGAATAATATATAACGCCTGTCTGAACACGGGATACTTTCCAGATGCTTATAAAACAGCTAAGATGATTTTATTGCCTAAGCACGGAAAGAACCCAACGTTGAAGGAGAGCTATCGGCCAATTTCACTTCTAGAATTTGGCGGGAAGCTCTTCGAGAAGCTCCTCAACAAAAGACTGGTGTCTCACCTGAAGGAGAACTTCCTCTTCAACCCACACCAATTCGGGTTTAGGAGCAAGCGAAGTACGGAGATGGCGATTAATGTCATCACGGAAAATCTAGCCTAAGCAAAACGGGAAAAGAGTTACGTGGACATTGTTTGTCGGGATGTATCAAAGGTGTTTGATAAGGTGTGGCAACGGGAAATGCAGTACAAAATCTTACGACTGGGCCTAAGTGAAAACTTAGAAAGAACTCTCTGTGACTATGTCATGGAGAGAGCGGCGTACACCAGTTTAGGGTGCACGGACGGACCAAAGCTTCCGCTCACTGCAGGCCTCTCGCAGGGGGGAGGGGGTGCCTGTCCCCCACTCTCTACTTGATTTACATCGCGAATGTCCCAGCCCCTGTAAGCCCCACTTGCCTCAACATTCAATTCGCCGATGATTTCACCCAGATAATCACTCGTCCATGGAGGAATGCGCCTTGGCAGGCTCGTATGACAACAGGAGAAATTGAAAATCTTAACACCTACGAGGCCCGGTGAAAGATCCGCACCAACCAGGAAAAGTTCATAGTAGTCCCCATAGGAAGGAGACTACTTTACGACGTCAGGGTGAGGGATAGACGTTATCCTTACACCACGGAGTGCAATGTACTCAGGATGAAGATTACCTCACCCGGGTACAAGAAGCACGTCCAAGAAAGAATCTCCAAGGCCATTGATGCAGTCAAGACTCTATACAGGTTCAGAAATCTTCATCAAAGCAATAAGAAAAAGATCTACAATGCACTTGTAAGATCGACGCTACTATACCCCGCTTCCGCCCTCTCGTGTGTCTCGAAGACACAAAAGAGGAAACTACAAGTGGTGCAGAATAAATGTACGTACCTAATTACAGTTACACTCAGGCGAGAAAGAAGACGCCAGGAAGAGCTGCACCGGGAGGCGGGGTTAAGTCCTATTAACGTTGTCATAGAAGAACGGACAAGGAATATGCTGGAAATGGTTAATCGTGAATTGGACGATGATATCGTCCAAATGATTGATCAGAATAGAAGAGGAATAAGTCGCGCCGGATTTCCAAGCTCCGCCGAGGTTTTAGCTGGCGGAACAGAAATGCCGTTCTACACATGATAATAGAAATATTTCTACCCTTAACCAATAAAAAATCTGACTAAGAAAAAGCTTACCTATCTATGAAACCTCACCGATTTTTACAAATTCACCGATGAAGACCCAAATCTACCGATGAAGACCAAAATTTACCGAAGAAGACAACCACGAAAAAAACAAAAAACACGAATTACACACACTACAAGATATACGAAAAAACAAAGACTCTAATCACAACAATAAAGTAATTATTACCACAACAGCAAATGCGCATATCATATCCAAAGACATAAATTGATTTTGAAGACAAATGGCTTGAACGCCATATCATTTATATATATATATATATATATATATATATATATATATATATATATATATATATATATATAAACTAACTCAAAGACAACAAAGGAACTACAAAACCAAAAATACTTAAAAGCGATAGGCCTGATCACCAGGCTCTAGCATCTCTTTGCACCCTTCCACACTTCTTTCTCTTTTCACCATTGGTCTACTTTCCGCTATCTGCCCACACACCCTTACTCCATACCCTACCAACATCTACTCTTACACCATACGACAAAGCTCCGCTGCAACGCGGTCATTATCGGTTTTGCTGTAGTCCCAGAAGGTGTTGTGGCTGTTGAAGTCTCCGACAATGAGACCAGCCTTATTTCCAGTCATGAGTTTGAGGCCACCTGAATAGAGCAAGTGGGAGTTATAAACTGACACAATGTTGATGTATACAGTTTCTACCTGAAGAATCTCTAGTCCGCCATGATGGACTGGACTCGTGTTTAGATTGTACTTGGATGGTGCAAATAAAAGTAGTGAAAATGTGTGTGAGGTATGTAACAGTAGATCTTCCTACAGATATTGGTGGCCTGAAGGGCACACGCCTGTGGGAATTGGAACAGGAGGGTGCGCAATCTCAACATCCACTTGCGGGATATAGCAATAGAAGGGAAAAGTGGGATAAAGCGGGCATGTCAAATACCCCCACCCCTTCAGCGGAGACAAGAAGGGTAGTTGGACGCTCCTCACCCTCACCTCCTGGTTCGGTTCATGGGTAAGAGGGCAAAAAATAGGTCATCGACTAGCCTTTAAAATGAAAGGAGCTAGCATGAGAAAAACTCCACGCATTTTAAGTCCTTTGCTTATTAGAATTATGTCCACCCACACATTGAAATTTCCTCGAAGTTCTTTATTTTCACCACATAACCTTTCTACATAACCTTCTGCCACAAATGCCATGGTTGGTTTTACTTTAGAGGTGAAATAAATCTTTCACTTTATGCTCAAAGATAGGACTTTATCCTTACTCAATAGCTTAGATCATATGTGAACTGAATCTACAATTAATTAAGGAAAGAAAGGAGAGACACAAAGGTAAAAGAAGAATAAATAGAAAGAACGAGAGTGACACGTCGAAGAAAATGCTAGAGTCGAGAGATGACAAACAAAGGAGAGCACACAAGCAAAGCTACAAAGTTAAAAATATTTCCATAGAAATCCTTTAATAGAATCAAAACTTTGAACCGATACATCTTACAACAACACCTCCCCCCAATATATATATATATATATATATATATATATATATATATATATATATATATATATATATATATATATATATATATATATTCTTATTAGGTTTTCCTCTCAACAACTAAACAGAACGAAATCTGTTAAAATTCCTTTGTGGGGACAGCAATTCCACCTTTTCTGCATCGCAGCCGACACACATATCAACTAAGCTTATTTTCAACCTCGAACCAATGTCAGGTATTTTTATAGGGTGACAGAAAGTGGCTGAATGCACTTTTGGCAGCGGCTCGTAATTTATTTTATTCTTAATTCAAATTAAAATTGAGAAAATAATTTTCTATTTCTATGTAAAACAGCAACCAACTAAATGTCGTTTATAGTTTCATACGCCTTTTCAAGGAACTCGAACTATTCGGAGTACAATTAATTATACGTATATTAGTGCCTATAATCCATATGGGATTAAACCACCTATAAAAGAGATTTAAATAAATAATTAGGTATAATTATTTTATGGTTGGACACTTTCGGAAAAATCTTGGGTGTGAAACAATGGATTATATAGTTGATGGACTCGGTAACGCAGCAAGTGCATTGTTCTTGGCTTGGGTAAAGTGATATGAGATTAGGGAAGGGAAACCATTTTAAATTAATGACTTCTGTTACACCAAATAGACAAATATTTCATACCCAGTAAGGAGATCGGTTGCAGTTGCGGAAGGGCGGTGGGTGAAAGGAAGTTGTGTCCCCTTTCATTTTCCAGCACCATGAGTATACTTCCTGACTCTTCGTTGTATGTGTTTTTCAGATTTATTCATATCCCCCTAACTTCAGCCCTGTTATTAGGGACATATTTGTAAATCATCCTAGCAGAAGCGGTCCTGCTTGTGTACGCAATGTTTAATACGTTTAATAAATAAATAAAACTAACTTATTATGGGGGGAGAGCCTTGAATACAATCGGTTTTTTAGTTTAAAAATACCGAAAAGCAATAGGAAATTTGTTATATAAGAAGAGAATATCACACAAGGTCATAGAAATATGAAATAATAATCAACAAAGTCTTGAATCGCAAAATTTGATCAGTATGGCAAGAATTGCTATACCAAACAATGTCATCGATGATTCTTGTAGAGATATACTTAATTTTATGTAGAAAGACAAAGAAGTAGAAGAGTAGTAATTACATCCTGCCAAATTTCGTTGCAAGAACAAGATTTAGAGATCTCGAAGCCAAAGAATAATCAGAACAATTAAAGGGGATGCGCCTGTCCTAAGATAAACAAATCCCATAGTCAAAGTACAGTACAGTCCAAAAAGACCAGAGCACCTGTATTTCAATCTCATCTCCCATAACTTTTGCCGAAGAAAATCATAGATTTTCATTTTTTTGTACAATAACATACAGATATAAACTACGTACAGGTAAAGGTTATGCGAATTTGTATTAATAAAACGAAATTTATCAGTCCATAAGCAGTTTACTATAAAAAAATAAGTGTTTAAATTAATCCGAACGATTTGGTTTCTTGTAGAGAGAAACGTCATAGTTTTCATAACAACCAACTTCAGTTCTATCAGGTGTACGTCAGGATATTCTCTCGTCAGCTGTTATCCGGTAAAATGCGTAAGAACTAACAAATCTTTCACGCTCCTCTCTGTCCGTGAGCTGAACTTAAAGCTGCGCCACTGAGATGGTCTTTCAATTACAGCCATTGCGTAAACTGGCAAGTATTCCTATAGCGTACGAGAAGTGCAGGCGAATGGCTTAAAAGCTTCGTTTGAATGAGTGTTCTCTTGAGACTCAGGGTGGCTGTTTGGATTCGCCGCTGGCTAACAGTGGTCCAGCGACGCGGGAAGCTGTTCGCAACTCGCCTACGCTATTATTTTTTTTTTGTCCCCTTTCCTACTCTCCTCTATCTACAGTCCCCAGGTGTCTTCTATAATATTCTATCAACCGGTAGGCCGAGGAAGAATTCAAAAGGCGAAGAGCGAACTATTCCCAAAATTATGAAGAAGAAACGTTTCAAGACCCGTCAGCAGTTTCTCGAGAGATTAGTGAGATTTTTGTCATCAATACATCCAGGTTCTGTGTCCCGTCGGCTGGAAGAAGACAATCGCTCACACACCGGCAGCCAAGCCATTGTTCAGTCCGAATAACAAGAAAGCTTGTCCTGCATTCGCCAGTGAACATGTTACATGGTTGGAAGACGATTCAGTGATAAATCTAAGTTTAATTTGTTCAGATCCGATGGAAGAAGGTTCGTTTGTTTGACATAGAGCAGACAAAAGATTGTCTGTCAATGAACCTAAAAGAGGTGTAAAGTTTGTCGGATGAAGTGTCATGATCTGTGGCGTGATTTCAGTAGAAGTCACTTCTGCTCTTACTGGACAATGTGAATGCACAAGTGTGCAAGGAATTGCTGCGACACTATGCTTTGTCCCATCTGCGAGCGTCTGATCCACAACCGGCAATTTCCATGCAAGATAACGCCCCCTACAGCACGATTAAGTCGTAGAGACCTTCCTAGGCGACGAGCACATCACTTTTATGAAGTGGATTGCAGAGTGTCCGAAAACTGTTGGAAGACACTGGAAAATTCAAGAGGAAATGAGCAAGATTACTTAGTGCGCAAGAATATCAACAATTAGTTCGTTCAGATCATTTTGGCACTTCAAATATTTTTAGTAAATTACTTATCTGCTAATAACTTTCGTTTTACCTGCGATGAAGCACCAGGTCAAGACGTCACTTTTTTTTCCAAAAGGAGTAAAGTTCAATTGTACCCATTTAAAGCTATGAAATGACCCATATGACCATGGAACATATGGTTATTCACCCTGGCGATTTCAAATCTGCCATCGGATTTGGTGCTGGTTGGCGCCATCTAGGGGCAGAAGCAATAACTATTTATCATCTTATCACAAAACGCCGCAGGTCATTGGAGGGATTGTTCCTCTTGTATTCATCCAAATTTACATAACCTTTTTCCATACGTAGTTTATACTTTTAAGATTTTCGGAAACTTTGGATTTCCTCTGGCAAAAGTTATGGAAGATGTTTTGGTGGAAATACAGACGCTCTAATCTTTTGGTAATCTTTTTTGAAATTGTGCATAGCTTAACGTAGTTTTGAATATGTAAAGTCTCAGCACATAACAACACCTCGAGCCTTGAACCATCGCTCGCATCCTTTTAGCTGATCACTCCACAGTTCACGCATGATTTTCAAAATTACTCGCCCCGCCCCCTTACTTAAACTCCCTCCATGTTTGAAAGCAACTAGTAAAATACATAACCAAACACTCTATAATACATTCCCTGAATTGCGAAACTGAAGACCGCTAAGGAGGAATTTGGCGAAATGGGAAAGGAAGGTATTATTTGGACAATATTGATTCCCATGGACCTCACTTCTGCACCTGGCCTGTTTGTGACTTTCATGCTTTAAATAGTCACATTGGCAGATCAATACCCTGTCAGCTTCATCTCGGATTTCCCAATAGCTCAATAAATGACCTCGGGCGCTTCTCGCCTACCGCTCGCCAACTAAGGCCGATGATTCGATCCTCCAAGTCCAAACTCTTTATAAGTGCTCTTTCCGCGTACCCATGAAATTTCTGCTCTTACTGATGACTGTACCTCTAATTGAATTCACAGAACCTCTAAAGGCTCATATGGATCACTTGACACCCTGGCTTTAGAAAACTTACTAACAATCAGGAGGTACACAAAGCGAAAGACTTTCGAACTTTAACGTATGTGTTCCTGACGAACTTAGAACGCTCCCCTAAGTTTGATAAGTAATTTTATGGACCTTACCCGCTAAAATTAAGGATAAAACTCTTTCTCTGCCCAAGTTACCCCAAAATCCTTCAGAACGGTCACTATTAGACTTTGCGCCCGCGAGATTGCCTTCTTTTCTAAATACAGTGCCCACGAAAAGTATCCGATCACCTTCGAAATTTGTATTTTTAACATAAAAAACATCTTTAATATTGAATAACTTATATTAGTATTTTATAATCTTTCCTTTGGATTTGATGACTTGTTGGATTTGAACAAATGCCCCATCATGCATGAATGTTTCTATCTCATGGATTGTCATTACCACTGGAAGTTTCTTCTGCAGCATTGCTAAATACCGTGCGAAATTCATAGTTGTATTCTTAGGAATAAAATATATGCTTCCTATGGTGGTGTACGGCCGAGTATGTATGTACGTTTGTTCCGTACATGAATAACTCCGTTTCTTTTTTTTTTATAAGAGTGCTATACTTTTACTTTTGCTTTGCTGTATTTGATGGATTCTTTAACCAGGGAGGATTCATAATATTATATATCTATTGTCATAGGCAGCGTTTCGATGATTTAATTAAGCAACTAGGGCAAAAATTACATCAAAAATTGAAACATTAGAACTTTAAATATACTAAGGCTATAATAAGTAAATCTAAATAAAAATTAATACTACTAATGAGTACTACGTGATGGTTGACACAAAAATTCACTTTAGTACGGAATGGTAACTAAAGAACATAAATAGGTTGTATTCCTTTTACCTTAAACTAAGTGTGAGTCGGGCGTGGGATGACCTTGAACGAGAACCTCGTTTAGGCGATGATTCGAGGCGTGAGTTGTCGCGGACGTGAGGCTGAATCGGGCGCACAGCTGTTCGTCTCGCTGCGCGAAGGATACCGTTGGTGGAGGTTATTCGGGAATAACATCTGACTTTGAGGTAAGTGGGTAGCACGTGACGATGCTTCTTGACTTGACGATATAAGCGAGGGAATTGTGGATCTACGATTATTCCAATTCCTTGGGTTACACTTGTGGGCTTATTAATGATGAGACTTGACGATATAAGCGAGGGAATTGTGGATGTAAGATTATTCCAATCCTTGGGTTACACTGGCGGGTTTCTCGATGATGAGAATTGACCAAGAGGTGAATATTTTCTAGAGTGGCACTTCACATTGGTATTCCTCAATGGTGAGGGATATCTCTGGTTTTATGTGGAAAACTGGACGAGATTGGTATGGGAGTGATTTTCTATATCTATGGTCCACTCTTCGATGTGAACAAAAGGAACAGCCTCGGGTAGAAGAATCCCGCTCGGTTCCACTTCTTCTTGATTCCCTGTTTTACTCAGGGACTGCTCTTCTTTTCTTGATCGCTCTCTCGATTCTCCTCTTCTTTCTCCAGATCGAAGTACAAGAGGCGGTCAATACGTTTTGCAATTCGGATATAAGGAAACGAGATATGAGGAAAAGTGTTTTATTATTTTTCAATATAACTATCCTCGACTTCAATGCACTTTCGCCACTTGTCCCTGAGGCTTCGAATTCCTGACAACCAGAAATCTCCCGACTGCTGTTCAATCCACTCCTGGACGGCGACCTGGACATCTGCATCGTCTCCAAACTGGCGTCCACGCATTGCAACCTTGAGCTTGCGGAATAAAAAGTAGTCGCTAGGGGCCAGATCTGGACTGTAGAGGGGATGGTTGAGCTCCTCAAATCCGCACTCGCGCAGGGCAGCTTGTGCAACTCTGGCCTTGTGGACTTTGACGACATTGAAGTCGATCATGGGGTGTGAGGTTTCTAGGGACCCAACGGGCAGAGACCTTGGTCATGGCCAAATTGTCGTAGATAATGTTGATAACACTTCCATGTGATATTCCAAGTTCTCGCTTGGTATCATCGGCCTTCACCCATCAATTTTCGACAATCATCCTCTCCCCCGGGCCACATTGTTCTCGTTGGTTACGTCTGACGGGCGTCCTGGACGGCAGTCATCTCGAAGGGATTCACGACCATTGCGGAACTCCCTATTCCAGCGAGCAATGGTTGCATAGGATGGGGCGGTGTCGGTATAGACTGCAACCATGCCTTCATGGATCTCTTTTGCATTTTTGTCTTCCTTGGTCAAATATTTGATCAGTGCGCGGTGCTCAACCTTCTCCATTGTTGAAAAATTTGTGACTGACGATCTGCGATCAGCTACTGCTTCTTAAATAGACGAGGCAGGAGCGTGCGGCTGCAGGTCCTGACTTGTCATAACTTGTCCTAACACCCCCACATACAACCATCCCCCTTCCTCTGTTTTGCCCTACCGATTCGCAAAACTTATTGACCGCCTCTCGGATATATACCTCGATTATGCCCGGAGGGCAGGGGGAGGGGAGATGACAGCCCACCTTTAAGCCTCTCTCCTAGGGCATCACTTTTCAACGTTGTGACCCTTCGCTCTTCTGGTTTACACCGGAGAAAATAAAATTTCGTCTATTTGACGAAACTAGACCCCAACAATAGGAGGGGACATTGAGCCTCTTCATAGATTTTTATTCTAAAGGCTATCCCTCCTCTCCTTTGTTTATACTAACGGGCTACGAAATCTGCTGATGATGATCCTTCCTTGCGAGCGATATCGAGGATTGTTGTGCCAGGGGGGGGAGGGGGAGGGGGGGGCAAAGTATCGGACCATATGGAACGTAACTGTTGACGCTGTGTAACCAAACTAGCGTCCGTTTGTCCTCGCGATATTGATTTCCACATACTTCCTCTCCCTTGGAAACTGAAACAACCTCAAATCACCACATTTGGGGGGGGGGGGGGTCATTGTCTTTTGGGTGTATTGAGGGTTCATTCTATTTGAGCTAATGGGCCGACGAACCTTTTGAGGACAGATTCTGAATGTTAAAAATGTTGACTCATCGCTGAATAAACTTTTTTCCACTCCTCAACAGTCCATTGAATGTATTTTTTTTACAAAGTACGACACGTTTCTTACGCCTCTTTTCATTAATGAATGGATTCTTTACAGCATGGCGAGATGGTAATCCTAGTTCTTTCTGTAGCATATTAAATTTTAGTTCTTTTGCAGTTATTGTTGGATTATTCACTATTAAACGTTTCATAACCATATCTGTTCGCAAATTTTTTTTCTCGGTCTGCCAGATCGTTTCTTAGTTACTGGCATAGATAGGCTAACATTGCTTTTAGCTCGTGAATCCCATAAATTAACAGTACTTTGGGCTATGTTTAATTCATTACCTATCTGTCTCTGAGATCTTTATTTATGAAGAGAAACAATAGCACCCCGACAATCATTCTAGAGCTGTTTCTTAGCACACATTAGAAATAAATTTTATTTATACCACTTTCTGTAAAAACAAATCACAAAATAATAACGAAATGGCAAAAAACATGAAATCGGAAAAACTTGACGAATGACCACACGCAACGAACGCTACCACAATACTAACTTAAGATTGCATTGGAAAGTTGTCATATTAGAGCGTTATATGAAAGCTACCAGATGTCGATAGACCAAATAGAAAGTGAATTATGCGTCTGTGAATCTAATTGAAAATAATACAAATTTTGAGGGTGATCGGATACTTTTCGCTGGTACTGAAAAACCTCGTTCAATCCGATTTTAAGAACACGTTCGGTGAGCAGCGAAGCGCAGGTCCCATTCAATTTAAAATAGGGTTCGTTTTCTCTTACGAGAGCAATGGCAGCGAATTCACACATAATGTAGCTACACAGTTATATATTTACACAGATTCCTACAAAGCATGTAAAGACTCGCGAGAGATAGAAAAAATGTGGGTCATGACAGTAAACTTTCACTAGTCCTTTTTTTTACAGGAATTGGCTCAATGAAAAGGATTATATTTGTAATAAAAGGCTGAAAATTTCTTATAATGCTCGAGACTGCCTTGCACGTTTAATTAGATGTTCAATTATCTAAATGGCTATATATAGGCGTGACATCGGGTACTATTTATGATAGAGGTGTAAATTTTTAGTTCTTCCTGCTGTTTTTCTACAATATATAGCGTCAAAATATGTTCATTTTAAACTCAAAACTTTTCATTTTAATCTCGAATTTATTTTAATATTAAAAATATATTCAGTGTTGCTTCTCTGTAAGTTTTTATAGTATCTACAGATATATGGTATTTATATAGCTGAATATCTTCATATTTTTCATTGTAGCCCCAGAAGATGATGACCAGTTAGGTCGAAATAATGAGTTAAAATGATGTTTTACGATCTTTTTCTCCCCAAGAAATAGTCACTTATTGAAATTAAAATGTTCTCAAAAAGCTAAACAATACCTCTTATGCTGTTGAATATAACCAATCATATATATATATATATATATATATATATATATATATATATATATATATATATATATATATATATATATATATATATATATATATATATATATATATTAATCCTGCATTTTTAAATCTGACTCCTAGGTCTCTTTCGGCCGGGCATCTATGACGCGAGTCATGACTCAAAAGAGTGCTGACTATGAAAGGAGTACCGACTATTAAGCTTCTTACAGAAGCAGCTTCAAGGATCCAGACAAAACATTTGGATACGGGCACAATGAAAGGCCTGAACAACAAAGAAAGTTTTTATTTATTCTCAGGCGAACAATGGTACAGTGGCGTTTTAAGTGTATATTTAAATCATAATAATAAGTTAAAAACAAAAGTTAAATACTCTCTCCAATGTTAATACACACATGACTGCCAGGTACAAATTTAATGAAGTACTTCGTGATCTTTCCTTTAACTTTCCTTTTTTTAGATGCCATTTCAACTTACTTTAGTTATCGCGAGAAATATTTTCGACTTGAACTTAACTCCGCAGAAGTACCAATTTGGCTTGGAAAATTGTCATTTCTAGAGAACTTATCAACAACTGGTTGTATATCTCGGTTGCTTGGTCCAGTTTCTTTCTAATTGAAAATATTGATCTTATGATATCAACGGTACTTCGCTGCGTGAATTCATGGAGAAATCCAACGCCAAAGTAGAGCTGTCCTCACGTTCTGTCCCGATTTGCCTTGTCAAGGTTTCTTAAGGATTAGGCAAGCAGTAATGTGTCTCAAAATAGAGGGAATTGATAAACATAACAATGAGGTCGGATACAATGCTACGAAAAAACTTAAGGTTGAGACTTGGAGGGAAGATCAGGTCGTTTTCGATGAAAAGATTGTGGTTACTTCCTCAGGGGATAATGGGACGAAAAAAAGGGGTGGGGGGGGGGTGGATTTACCAGGTAGCGAGGAATAGTAGTAGAGTGGATCTCAGATCCGGTATGAACTAATTCGGATCCTTCAAAGTCAATGTTATTTTTACAAATGTTCTTGGTGTATCAAAGACCGTGCACAAATTAAAGCAAGCGATTCAATTTCTCCTACTATGGCACCTTTTAAACGACTTCCTGCTACTGCAGGGGTCCCCAACCTGCGGCCCGCGAAGCAATTCCGTCTGGCCCGCCAGATCGTTTCCTAGGTCATTCATTGGTGCAGCCCTCCATCATTCCAAACGTGTGTTGAAACATTTTTTTTTCTCAACTGCGTGTTTTAGAATAGGTTAAGTTATGGTATGGTTAGGTTAGATTAGGTCAGGTTAATTGGTTAGTTCAGGTTAGGAGGTTAGTTCCATTATCCCTAATTTTGATAAGCTTTGTGCTGAGGTGTCCTCAGGTGTCTCATTAGTAAATTCTTTGAATCTTTTTTTTGTTCCGTATAATATAATGCGGCCTTCGGGCCCTCTCGGATTTGTCGATTCGGCCTGCTCTACTCTCCGGGTTGAGGTTTCCTGTAGCTACTGAGACACAACGGAGATTCCTGAAAGATGCTCGCCAGTAAAGTGCTCGTGTGGCTGATAATCTCCGCATATGTACATATGTTCATCCAGAATGAGGGCCTTTCTCTTAAATGGAAGCCTTCGTATTCGAGACTCAATCTCGTTGAAACAAAAGGGGAAATTGTTTAAACTTGCTTGCCAACTTAAAAGAAGATTCCTGCGCATTCGAATGACCTTATTCGAGTTACAAACTCTTTCTGCCTGAGTAAATCTTTAAGAAAATCATTGGCGAATATTTTTTCTTTACCTCCCAAATAAAGTATGTTTCAATATGGAGATGAATGAAATGCACCCACCCTTCTACTATTTTTATCATTTATTTATCATCCCTACAAAAGCTTAAACTACACGCAAACAGACGCCAGGTGTACATTAGACTCAGAATGTCGGAGACAGCGTAACTCTTCTTCTTTTTTTTCATTTTTCAAGGATCTGCCACACTGAGGTCTTGTAAAAAGCAGTATTCTTTTGCCTTGATATATTTTTTTTTGCTGAGGAAGAGAATGATTGGACAGTTAAACATCAAGAGTCGCGGTCGTACGTATGCTTTATGCGGCCAGAAATTTGCTTTTGTATATTAGTTTAAAAATACTTTGTTGTAACGATTTCAGCCTTTTTATTTCTTTAGTAGTTTCCAGTGTCTACACTTCTTTCAGAGTGGGTTTTCTTTATAATGAGCCAGACTCATTTTTTCAAAATATAACTCAACAAGAAAAAGCCTCGCCTTCCCCATCCCCCCCCCCTATCCCCACTACTTCTCCTTACTTCACCCTCCCTCTCCGCCGCTCCACTAACCACCCCCCTCCCCTTCCTATGACTATTACTATTAATATATATTAGATGTGAATGGTGATGTTTATATTATTTTTCTATTAGGTTGCATCTTTCCAAAACAAAAACAAAAAAAACGCGAGAGGAATCTGCCCTTCAAATTCGAAACCAATCTTGTGCACATTTTTCCTATAAATTTCGAAACTATTTCAATACCACAATTTTTAGCAGCACCAAACTAATTCGTAGTTTTTTCATTAAAGAATCTACGATATGTGGCGTCAATTTCCAAATAGGATCGTCAGTTGCGTCTTTATCAAACAGCCAAAATTTAAGTAGAGTAATAATTTCTATGATTTTTGTTTATTTCTATCATTTTCGTAAAAAAACAAAACAAAAACCAGCCTGGTTTCTCTGCGACCCTGTTTTTTCCCGTATCAATGCATCCATTGTTAACCAAATTCAAGTTTCGACACACACTACACAAGCTCGTCCTTATTACTGCATTTGTTTATAAAACGTTCATATGTCAAATATTTTTTACCTTCCATTTTTGTTCAAAGGAATTTTTAAATATAATAACGGAAAGATATAAGAATGCGGCGTCAAGCCAACATTCTTTTGTTCGACTTATTTTTGTTTTGTTTTTGTTCAGCAAGTAAATAACTCAAGGCATTCATTTTAGTTACATTTATTTCTTCAGGTAAAACCGGATGCTTTTCTGGGGATGAAACTCGATTAATTAAAGGGAAAAATAAATCCATCAAGAATCAGGGCATGGCAATGAGAGAGAAAAAACCTGCCATCTCTTAATCACTTATAAATTAACTATTCTTATATCAATTTAGGTCATATTTTTTAGGAATGTTATAAAATGATTTTGCCGTAATAAATATTATTAACGCCCTTAAAATGTTCATCTTTTTTATATAAATCGATTAAACTTAAGTGAAATTATAAATAATTAAAAATTAAGAGATTTGTGAGACACCTACGTCTGAAAGAATAGGTTGGGCCTATTTGAACTCAAATCGAGAATGAAATTTATCCACTTTAACATCATCATTTCAATATTTTTCTAGGATTGGAGGAATTTGAGTTACATTCTACCTCCCCTTAGAACAGGCAGGTACCGAAAAACGCTAGAAATTTATGGCTCTAGAGAATAGGGTTTCGAAAGAGTGAATGCGAGAAGGTGACATCATCCTTGTTCAGGGCCTAGCCATGAAAAAGAAAATATGTTTTAATAATCCAATGAAGCATTTACATTCATTTGGCAAGAGGAGTAGTAGAAAAAAATGGTAAAAAGAGCTGTGAAAAATCAATGACCTATGATGAGCCCTTGTGGCTTTTGTCATCTGTTATATTATATTGTGGGGGACTTTGGTGATGATGCTTTTTGTGGGTGGGTTTTGACGGATGCGGATGACCTTTGATAGGCCCTTGTGGCTTTTGTCATCCGTGAAATTATGTTATATGTTATGTTATGTAATACTTCGAATGCCCAACCCAACGGGGCGAAGCATGGGGTTTGGGGAGTGGGGCATTAGTGGGTATGAGAAACCCTAAACAATGGCAGGAAGAATAGGGGAATTGTCTATGGTTTTGTTAACACTTACTATAATGGTATATGCGCTGCGTGGAGGGGGGAGGGGGGTGGGTATATTAAAAGACAAAGCAAAAAACGAGTTCATCTGTTCGGGATTTTTGTTAAGAGTCGTGTTTAAAGTGGTGAAATTGAAATAAGTGAAGATTTATTGAAAAAAAAAAAAAAGACTTCGATCAAAAAAGGTTTGGGGGCGAGTTTTGGGGCCAGGGTGTGCAACTCTCCTGGTCCGTTCCACAACGCCGGCGGACCCTTGGGGTGCTGATAGACAAAGAAGCAAGTCGCAATGACGCGCGGCGGAGTGAGAAGAGGGGCGTGCTAAGTCCTTACTCCGATGCATCAGATGTGGTTACGACCAGACTATTCTCCCTCGAGGAATTGAGGGATTATTACGATAGAAACTGGAACCTGTGTAATCCACGGGGCAGCCTTACGCAGCGTAGAAAGATTGACAAAGAATATGAGAGCAACCCTCCCCCCCTTAAATACTGGGGTCCAGATGATCTATTTTTTATAAGCCTCTTGGATTCGGGGGACGGGCAAGAGTTGATCACCTTCTTTCACCCTTGCTTGGGCCTAATCACGCGTGGAAAAGAATAAAGAGGAAAACTGAGACAAAAAAATATAACAAAAAAAAAGCAAAAAGAATAAAAAAACGAATTAAAAACTTAAACAAAATGATGGAAATAAAACAAAAAGAATACAAAATAAATTAAAAAGCGGCCTGGAAGCCTCTATGAAGCCGTCCGTCTAACGAGTATAGGTACTCAAAAGTACGAATTTAAGCCCTCTTGTGCCCCCCCCCCCCGAAATATATTCATATAAATGAACGCGTGAATTCATCAATACAAATAAGGAGGCAGGGGGGGGGGGGTCCATGCATTGATTTCCTGTGATGTTTTGTACGAAGTTGTTTCTGGTGATGTAAAGAACACCCTGTATTTTGGATCGACGGGGTTTGTTATTCAATTCCTTTTGACTTAATTCCTTTTTACTCCCCATTTTCGTTTTACTCTTTTTAGCTTCTGTCTGTCCTCATCTCATACATTTGCCAGTGAATGAATAGTACGAGTACCTAGTTGGTTATACCAGTTTATATTTATTGCTATTGAAATAATATTTAAATAGTTTTATTAATTGATTTATTATCATTTTTCTCTCATATGAAATTTATCTTTTTAGGATCACCACCGATTGGCATTCTTTCAGGGGTCTTTTATAATGGAGGCCAAATGTTAAACGGGATCTGAACCACGGTTCGCTAGATGGCAGTCGCCTCAATAGAGTTTAATATCACTTCTATGTACGTGTTCTAAAGCCTATTTAGGGCCTATCCCAAGTGATCACCTCTCAATAGGGCCGGTCGCAGTCGCCTCAATATCTACTATAGAGTTTAATATCACTTCTATGTACGTGTTCTAAAGCCTACTTAGGGCCTATCCCAAGTGATCACCTCTCAATAGGACCGGTCGCAGTCGCCTCGATATCTACTATAGAGTTTAATATCACTTCTATGTACGTGTTCTAAAGCCTATTTAGGGCCTATCCCAAGTGATCACCTCTCAATAGGACCCGTCCTGAGTAGACCCTTTGGTACCTACCTGCCGTGCTTTCTAGTAGTCTTATATTTATTATAAAAAACGAAAGTCGCTGGAAGCTTCTCAGGCGGGCAGCTATGCGTGAGTGCATAGAGTCATAGAAAAACAAACAAACAAACATAGAATCGAATGTGGTGAAGTTCAAGGATGCGAAAATGCATGGAAAATACACAGCCAGTAGGTTAAAGAAAACATGACTTGTAGTGATAAAGACCAGGTAAGGCATTAAATTCTCCTGAATCTGGCCTCATTCCACAACAAAGGCAGGCTCCGTCTTGTGCAAATAGCACCAAGAGGACGATGGCGAAATGAAATCATTTTGGACATCATGAAATGATTTCATCCATGAGTACTCTGAATTCATCGGTGAGTACTCTGAACTCTCGTAAATCTTTGTTTTTTTACAGCATTATTTCTTATGATACAGTTTGGAAATAATTTCTACAGTTTGTGGGCGTTTTTTAAGTACTTTCCCCCCTCCCCCCACCCTTCCCCACCGTAATTCAATTTCGTGCTAGGCAATTTCTGCTCAAGTTCCATATGTTATATCGATGCAACATGAATTATGTCTACGTATGTTGAAATGAGGCCAATGCATTATTTTATTCTATAAGACTAAGACGAAACCAACGATGGCATTCCCGACGGGTTTATGAAAAGGAGTTTGAAAAGAAATTGGTGTAAATAGAGTGAAAGAACATTGGCCTTGACAGTACGAAACTCTCCTAAACTTGGCCTCGTTCTTCCACAAGGGAGGTCGGTAGTCCCCTTGTGATGGACATTTCAAAGATGCATTTCCTGTCCAGTTCGAGCAATGACCCCGATGTAAGTTTGGCCATTGTCATAGAAACCGCCAAACTAACAATCCAGTAACTCTTGGTCGCCTTGTGGATGCGGTGTTGGCCTTCTAACGTTTAGGTGTCGGGTTCAAGTCCAAGCGAGAGTCGACATAAACATCGGTTCTGGCCACCGATTTGTGGACGCGCTGTGCTTACCCCCCGCGGGGCCAGTTAGATCTTACACAAGTTGTCACACCCATGGCCGATCATAACACCGCTTTTTTTCCTTTCCCATCTTCACAGCACACCACTCCTCTTCTGTCCCAATGAATCCTGCCCATGGGTAGTTGTATCGAACGAATCTCCCTTCCCACAGAGTGGCGAAATTTCCTACCTGAGCGCTTTTTGGTGTGAAAATACAAATACATCCGGGCCCCTTCCCTCTCACACTAAACGAGGATCGACTCCTAGAGCACTCAGCCTTACCAGCAATTGTCATGCTGATTTTTGTGTTGGTTTCATTATCCGGTTTCTGGGTCTCTCCTCCCAGTCTAACATAATAAGAGTCATCTTCATAAACTTGCACAAGTTATGAAATTCAATAAAACATGATTGACCTTTGGGTTCATGTTGTTATTACCACCCCTCAGACCCCCCCGGAAAATTTTAAAAATTCCATCTTCTTTATTATAATCATCTCAATCCTTTATAAATATCCAATACGGCTAAGTTCCAGGGAGTTTGTATTTTTTAAAGGTTGGGAACCGTCTATTACTCCCAATTGCATCTGTCAAGGTATGTTAAGGCATGGGATTAACACCCAACAGAAAAATAAAAGCTAATGAACAAATAGTAAGGTAAAGAATAAGGGTTGAAAAGGATCCGAATAACAACCTATCGAATCATCAATGCTGACAATCCTTTTCCCGAGGAGGGATAGAATTGCATTGTCCTTTTCATAATTCACCAAAACAGTATCCAGGGTGAAGGACAGGACTGAGTTCAACAAGGACCGCATACATGAAAACTCAGTCCATTTATAGGGGGGACATGACCGAAAAGGTTTATCCTTGTTCTAGATAGGACCGAAAATGTGACTAACGACGGTCCATTAAACGAAAATGTGGTCCACCCTGGAAAATTATCTTTGCCGATCACAATCCTTATAAATGGATCAAGTTCAAGAAATCTGATCCGTGTAATAGTCAGCCCTGCTAACTATGGCTCTAGTTCCCATGGGACACTTTCTCTTCGTCCCTTAGTGAGGTAAAAACTCTGAATATAAGATAAATAAAAATAATTTATAATGAGTTCTAATCCAAGAGAACAAAACATGAGAAAAACTTCTGAAATTAATAAATTCAAAATAATTACAACAGTTATAATTTATTTATATGCTAATTGACTGTTAATGCCAAGTTTGCCAAATGTTTACATATATAAAAACCTCTGGGAAGGGGACGAAAAATATTGGATTAAATTTCGAAAGCTATTTAGAAGCTGTTACAACTAAGTCTATTTTTATAGACGATTCGCAACTGAACTTTCAACATTTTGTTCCTGAATCTTTTTGAAAAGACTGAACGAGCTATAATTTGAGCCTATCGCCTCGCCTTCCCCAAATCAAGTGGGATTTGTCGACATTGGTTCCCTTCAATGGGAAAAAAAAGAATTTTGAAGAGTTATTTTACTTCACCGTAACGTAGGAAGAAGAATTATTGCTTTACGGTTGTAAAACTGATGTCTTATGTAATACCCCCACCATATTTTTTAGTTTTAATCAAAAGTTGAAAAAAGAGGGAAGGAGTCTTGAATTGAAAAAAAAAATACGAAAATCAATTCGGTTCAATGCTACCTCTCACCTTTACTCAAGTCTAAAGAGTGGTGTAATATTTTCTCGAATTTTCTCTTGATTTTTTTTCATTATTATATATATTTTCTTGTCCTAAAACTTTGAAACTTGCGAATTTAATTTGTGTAACTTTTCCGTCGATGATTTCGTTCTATTTTGTTTTATTTAAAGCACGATCGTCGCTCTGATTAGTAGTATTTTTTTACTCATTTCATCATTTATTCACTTCAAATTCCACATATTCTTCATTCATATGTTTCAGATATATCTTTATATATATATATATATATATATATATATATATATATATATATATATATATATATATATATATATATATATATATATATATATATATATATATATATATATATATATATATATATATATATATATATATATTTATATATATATATATATATATATATATATATATATATATATATATATATATATATATATATATATATATATATATATATATATATATATATATATATATATATATATATATATATATATATATATATATATATATATATATATATATATATATATATATATATATACATATATATGCAATGTCCCGCAGGAAAAATGAAAAGGTGCTTCCAAGTACTTTCGAGCTTTATTCAGTTCATTCTCAAGGATAAGTACAAGAGAAAATAACATAACAAGGGTATTTATAAGCTAGTAGAAGATAAAGGACCGCCTCTAAGACAAGAAATCACCAATGAGGAAGTAGGAGAGGGGTGGGTAAATTCACATTAAGAGATAGCAAGGTCAAAGCGAGAAGCAAGAAAGAGGCAACAAACAGAGAAGGGTAAAACCAAAATGTTTCATTGACCTTCCCCTTCTTTTATAAAACTTTAACATTTTAGTTGCTTTCAAATACGAATCAACTATAAAAAAAAAACATTCTAGTTCACAAAAATTGTAATAATATTGGGGGAGTCTATTCAGTCGAATGTTCTGTTTGGCCAAGTAAATATTTTGGTCAGACAAGAAAGCAATTATCTGTCCGTATTAATCAGCATAACTACAATGTTAGGAGAGCTGTAAATAATAATGCGTTTTTTGTTCATATGTCCGAAAATAACCACTTAATTAATTGGAATTCAGCAAAATTTATTTTTCGCTCAAATGACTCAATTAAAAGAAACCTTGTTGAATGTTCATGTATAGGCCAATTTAATAACTTTAACATTTCCCCTGGCCTTTTTAAAATTGATGTTGTTATGAAAAAAACATATTCTTAAAGAAATTATCTTTGGCTTATATTCCTATATTTATTTATTTTTCAATTTTCATTTTTATGGGAACCCAATGTGTCAAC